>OMNV01004137.1:2094-20212 GCA_900303265.1 Brotula barbata
ATTCCGCACCAACTGCTGCACCAGGCCCTGCCGCTCAGCCGTATGCAAAGGCCCCAGCCGTTGCCCCCAAGTCTGGCTTTGGAGGGAGACCAGCAAATTCATCAACGTCATTGGCTCAAAAACTGAACCAGAACTTGAACAATACCCCGGCTCAGTTTGGCAGTGCACCAAAACCTTCACCTGTTTCTGCTGCCAGCTCTTTCCCACCACCACCTGCAGCTCCACCAGCACCACCAACTCCACCAAACATGTCAGCTCAACCTGCATCCAATCACATTAAGAGTGCTCCCTTTGCCAGTCAGGAGAATGCAAACTTGGCCCCTCGGCGTTCCGCCGGGCCTCCTCCTCAACCCAAGACGATGGCCCCCACACCCTCGTCCTTCAGCCAACCAATTAAATCTCCCTCTGCGTCAATGGTATGTTTGTTTTTAGTAGTTATCAAGAGGCAGTGTGGCACGTAGCAGTCAAAAACACAAACTGTAGGAATGATTTAGATGACATTCGACATTTTTTTGGCACTCCTGCTTTATTATGATAGGTACAGTAGAGAGCCAGGACAGTGCAGAGGATGAAACAGGCACAGGTTGGAATCGAAACTGTGCTGCTGCGGTATGTGGCATGCGCTCCACCTGGTCTGCAACCAGGGCACCCATGCATTTATTTAAAAAAAAAAGTATGGCATACACTAAGTGATGTTTTCCAATTACAAACTGTTCAGCTGTGAATAACAAAATGCTCTTTAAAGCTCTGGACTAACCTAAAGTAAAACATTTATAAACACAAACAGGCATATGTGTATGCATCTGGAAAGCTGGCTTTTTGTAAGTACACAGGCATAAGTTCTAACACATTTCCAACTGTCAGCCTCAATGTAGTAGATGGAGCTGATGTTTGGAATATTGGAGTCATTGCTGGGATATAAATGCAAATCCCTTGTGTTTATGTTTGGTAGTCTGGGTGATGTCCAGAGATTGGTAGTAAGGGGGTTTTCAGATGTTCGGGACTCCAAAAAAGGTTGAATTGCTTAGCAGTTACTGCTGTGTGTCTGTATTTATTGGTAAGTCAAGAGCAAAATTTCCTGGTAAATGCACCGTTAGGTAGGCACCAAGTTTACATGCACACACAAAACCAGTTTACGGTGAGTAACCTGGTTAAGTTAGAAACACAGTTAACATTAACTCCCCCCACCAAAGGATCTGCTGTCATTACACGACAAGAAAGGTTTTCTATCATCACAAGGCACATGTGAATTAAAGCTAAATTTAACCAGAACCTAGGTCAAGGGTATACATGGCCAGGTAACCAGATCAGTCCAGCATAAATGTACACGCGTTAACCCTGTTACTAAAGCTTACTTAAAATGAACATGATATTTCTTAAACAAGGTTACTGACAAAAGTGTGGAATAACCAGGTTACTGAAGCATATATAACAGCACACGAACTGCATCATTGTCATTGTTATAGCCTTGTTTTATGTGAAGATGAATAAAAATATCCAAATGTGTGTTCAGCCCTCACCTCCTGGCCCAGTCAGTATTCCAGGTGGAGGTGTTCCTCTCTCCATGAGGGAAGTGGAGGAGCTAGAAAGAATGACCAAGGACTTCATCAAAGACATGGACACACATGCACCTGTCATCGCCTCTCCTCCTACAGGTACACTCAAACGCTTAAAGCCTTTCACAACCCACACCATCCATTTCGTGTCAGGTTTTTGCAGTCACATTTATTCATGAGTGACTTATTATACTTATGTCTCACTTCAGTTATCTGTTATGATCATAATCAATAGTTTTTAAGCACTGTTGCCCTGTTTTCATTATTATTAATTCTAAAGGAACATGATTTATTATTATTATTATTATTTTAACAGGCTAATATTCAAAATTATACAAGAAGTTATTATTGCATTGCGATTCAATATTACTCAATTGATAGACAACAGCTTTTTTGTTGGACCCAAAGCGAACATTGTAGTTTACTCTCTATATTCTAGTGTTTATGTTTAGTGGACTGTTTATCCCTGCAGTGGTTCTGTTAACTGTAACATCTTACATACTTTCTTCAGTACTCTGTATTTACCAAAGTCTACGACGTTTTAGACCATTCAGCCATTAGTGTTGAGAAAAATTTCCAACAATTGAATTAATGTATCAAATTGTATTATTTCATCACCTGTGGAAATTCAAATCATGTCATTTCCTTTAGTTCCAATGTGATCCTGGTGGGTGTTTGTAAACCGTTAGACTCATTGTGTCCTAGTGACTGACCTTGTTTGTACATCTTGAATTGTTTGTTTGTCTTGTTTGTATATCTTACTCTTCCATCTCGTTTTGCTCTTCCTTCTTGTTCCTTCTCTGGCCACCGCAGAGGTTTGTGGGAAGTGTGGAGAGGCTCTGTCCCGCACGCAGCCTGCAGTGAGGGCCATGGATAAGCTCTTCCACTCTAACTGCTTCTGCTGCATGATGTGCCATCGCCCTCTGCAGGGCATGCAGTTCTACGACAGGGACGGTGCACCTCAGTGTGAGGACTGCTACATGGTGAGGAGACACACACACACACACACACAACCAGACAGAAACAATAGCTGTGTTGGAAGAGACTTAATAGTATGAGAACTACACATCATTGATGAAAATATTAAAAATGGAGAATAAGTGGTATTGTCCAAACAATATGATGGACAACAAAGCAAATGAAATGTCAGCTTGTGCCACCAACTATGAATCGAAATGTGTTAAACTGTTTCATGCACACAAATGAAGAACATCATAAAACTGTACTGACTTTATTTTAGTAGCTTGAGAATTATAGGGCAATATAAAGTAGCTTTATGCCAATGTTTGGCACAATTGCATGTTCAAAGCAACTAAGATTTTTTGGTGTCAATGGATGGATCAGTTTCACTTGAAAGTGAAAGTCCTCATCATATAATTACACAGTGTACTCTTCATACTGTCTACTGAATAATATTCACCAGTAATGTGTCATGTTCAGCACATACTTGATATGCGAAAATGAAGGTTTTTTTCTTGTTCCATGTTTCTGATATTCCCTCTTCTTGCACTCAGAATTCCCTGGCAGTGTGTTCCCGGTGTGGGGAGAGGATCACGGATCGTGTGCTGAAGGCTGTGGGCCAGTCTTTCCATGCCCAATGTTTCCGCTGTAGCACCTGCTCCTGCATACTTGAGGGGGCGCCATTCATCACTGATGACAACAACAATCCTTACTGTGTCCAGGATTACCACAGGTAACTATTACTTACTGATTCTGGTTTGATGGACAGGTCACGACACATGATTACTAAAAATGTTATATAGAAAGTGGAGAGGGACAAAATTTCATTGTGTTCAGTTTGCAATTTTAAATCTATCTGGCTATGCAGCAGTTATGTTTGCAACCCCAGCATGTTTTAAAGATGAATTGGTTGCAGCAGTGCCTATCAAGAGTACTGATAAGTTTGGTGCTGCTAAGAGTGATGTGTACCACTGAGCTCACCATCCTGGCTTTTATACACCTTCCTCACTTTTTAATGCTGAATGATGCTGTTTTCAAGTGATGTTTAAAACCGGGTAGCGCCTATTTTGAAACTGGAAATTGCAAACGAAGAGCAAACAACATCATAGTTACAATTATCGTAAACTCTGGACTCTTGATGCTACACAAGTTAATCAGCTGTGATGTGTAACGTAACCTTTACATCATTTGGACTGGGGGAAAATGGCATTTAAGCCAGTAAATGGAAAATAAACCTGAGAAAAACAACCAGATGCTGTTCTGTTTCTATTCTTGTTCTCACAGAACAGACAATGCCTGAATTTATACTGTACGTTTTTCTATACATTGCACAAAGGAGTACTACAATCTTGTGCACCTCCACATTTATGCTTCTGTATTTGTGGCATTTTTTTGCAGCTGACATACTGCAACTTACAGAACTCATATGTACCACTTTAACATTTGGTGTTGTGGCAGCTTCCAATGAGCACTCAAATGCAGCACAATTTCTCACTCTCACTACTTCAGAGACCCATTAACAGCAGAGTTGAAGGACTTTTAGGTTCTGTATGAACACTCTGTGTATATGTAAAGTGCAACTAATGGACGACTCTCTAACTCTTTTTTGTTCAGGCGTTTCTCACCTCTGTGTGTGAGCTGTAATGAGCCCATTATTCCAGCTCCCGGCAGTGAGGAGACTGTCCGAGTGGTGGCCCTGGACAAGAACTTCCACCTCAAGTGTTACCGTTGTGAGGTAAGACACTTCATCACACATTTGTTTCAAAATGTGAAAGTTATTATATGAAATACACCCCGAAAAGAGTGTGTGAGGTCATTTGTAAAATTTATTTTGCAGGATTGTGCACGCCCTCTTTCCATAGAAGCAGATGAAGATGGCTGCTACCCATTGGATGGTAAAATCCTGTGTATGAAGTGCCACACCCAGCGGGTCAAACAGGCCCAACAGTGATTGGTGGAATCTGTCGGTCAGCTTATCTCTGAACCAAATCCAAAAGCACAGGATTCATTCAGCCGCCAACTTGCCTTTGCAACAAGGCTTTATCATTTGCGAGTAAGGTGTGAGTGAGTGAGTGAATGTGCTGTGTGAAATTTTTTTGCATGCAGAAACAGTGTAATGTTCTTTCATCCTGTTCAAGATCCTTCAGTGCAGAGGTAATGTACTGTGCTGAAATAGTCTCCGCTCATCTTTTAGTCTCAGTCTCTCTCTTCTGCTTGCCTTCCTTGCATATAAATATGTATTCTTGTGCCATTCTGTGTTTACACTAAAACTCTCAGCAAAAATTGCACGAATAACAAATTGGTCAAAATAGCAGGCCTGTAAGTCTAAAGCTGCCTTTCCATATCTCCTTTGCCTCAGTGATGTTCGCAGCCTTATGTAGTGATATACGGTCATAATGAGTTTTTCGCCGAGCAGAGTAAACGACAAAAGGATTCATGATAGTGAAGCTCCTGACATTGATTGTGCCCAGCGGGCGAGGAGTTATCAGGAGGCTCCTCTCTGACCATTCCACAGATCTCCACACTAGTTTGCTGTCAGTAGAGTATATCTGTAGAGTATAACTTTGGCGGTTGTAGTGCCTGCAAGCATGGTTAATGATGCTCGCTTGCCTAGAAAGTGCTTTCAACTCCGATAGTATTTTAACTCACTTAGGGCTATAAATGCAAAAAAATGCAACAAAGACAAAACAGTGAATATTGCTGTTAGTCCATGATGTGAATTTGATCATTTACAGGCATGTGTTAACAAATGGCTTGTTGCTCTCTGTATTAGATCACAAAAGGAGCTGTGAGCCGGTTTAACCTTGTTAAGTATTTTAGATGCATGTTGCACAATTGTGAACAAACTTAGATATTTTTTTCCAAGCACACTTCAGGAATCTCATCATTAAAACTGAGACTAGTTACAATGTCAGCTGCCTGACTGAAAAAGGACCTATTATTTGTCGTTGCACAATTCCACATGGTTCACTTTTTATTGAAATGATGCTTTTAGTGTCATTTTGACTCGAAATCAACCAGGAAAGAATATTAGATATTTTGACTGGCTTTTATCTCATCATCTCTCGCTTTAGATCAAATAACAGCAATTTTTAGACCCATTGTTAAACTATTATGGTTACATTCACTACATAGCAGTACTGAAATAAATATTGTGCTGACTGCTGCATGTTAGAACAACAGAAGCATCAGCTTTGAATAGTCTTCCAGCAGAGGACAGGAAACGATGCTAATATATGGTGACCAAATGCTTGTAAGACTTAGCTTAATAAAACACGTGGTTTTAACTGCTTCTTTTGACATTCATTTATGATGATTATTGATCTTGCTCTATTCTGATTACAGTAAATACCACTATTTTCTCAAGTATTCATTTTTTTATACTTTTGTTCATCTGTTACATGCTCCTTCATTGTTATTATCTTACTGTATTTCTGTACTGTTCTGGACTGTATTTCACTGATAAATGGTCAAGTTGGTTTGAGTAATCCTACTTGCCCATTCTGCCTTCTCCACTTTTGTAATTGTGTTTCATTGTTATTGACTTGTTTGCAGTCACAGCAATTCATTTCTCAATAAAAAAACTATTCCTGCTCATGCTTGCACTCAGCTTGATGCAGTAAAACACCATAAATAGAAGAGTCTAGGCCTGGCAGTGGTCTTTCAGCAATGTATGTTAGTTTTGCAGATGGTGGTGGTGGCAGTAATTTCTTCTAGTATTATATCTTTTTTGCACCAACTACTCCACGTTTGTGTTTTGCCTTTGTCATCACCATGTGATCATATGACGATACCTTCATTGCTGCATTTACCTTGTGTTGTGTCCCATAGTATTACGTGAGGATGCCTTGTTCTTTTTCATATATCTCTTTTTATAAATTTCTGATTGATATGTGTGAATGTGTATATGTTTACAGTAAAAAAGTTGATCATTATTTACCAGTAGTCCTACCCTACTCCATTTGGCTGTATCAAAAGATAAAGAAATAAAAAAAATGCTTAATACCACAATATCTCCCCATTAATTCCTGTACATATATGAAATATATATATATAATGATAATACATTTTATTTTTATATAGCACTTTTCCAAACCTCAAGGTCGTTTAAGCAGTTGGTGAACTTAATGGCACACAGTTCACACAGCTGGGAAAAGCTTGTTACACTTGTTTGTCTCACCATTTTTTCACTGTTTCACTTCATGTGACAATCATGAAACGTCCCCTGTCAGTGATGTCAATAAGGTGCCACACTGTCAAATGACCTCTCACGAAACTGCTCTATCAGTCGCTGCCAGCCATGTGTTGCACCGATAATGACACAGGATGCGTGCGTGTGCAAGTGTGTTTTCGTTCCAAAGAGGTCATCACGCAGTGCTATGACATAAATATATACGCAACAGCAGTTTGGGGGCCTAACTTGCCATCAACCAGCCTTTTAGCAGATACAAGCTGGATATAAGTTAATGAACCACAAAATCCGCATGCATGTGCCAAAATCGAGCCTTTAGTTTTGCCACTGTGTCTGTGGTCTGGTGAGTTGTTTTTGTCAGATGAGGAGAGAAGTGAGTGAGTAGAGAAACAGAGAACTAAGATAACAGCTGCTTGACAGACGGACAGAGAGGAAGGAGGCAAACCTAAAAGCAAGAGGATGAAACCAGCCGGACACACAGAAAAAGACCTCCATCTGCCACGAATATGAGTGAAACACCAAAACAGCCTGCGGTAGGTCCTTCGTTAACACACAAACAAGTTGTCGTGTGTGTATGTGTGCGTGTGTATATAGGTATATGGTTAGGTAGTAAAGGATTGCATGTATTCGGATTACATAGTTGGATTATGAAAAAATAAGTAACTATAAGAAGAGCAAATTACATTTGAAAAAATGTGTGGTTAGATTATAGTTACATTGTCAAGGATTACATGATATCATTTTGATTACATCTTTAAGACATGGTAAGCTTGAAATGATATTAGCAATACAGAGCAAATAACGAATATTGGATCTTAAAAATATGGATCTGGCCTGCATACCTGTTGTGTTACAATAGCAAACTATGGCCTTTTATTTAAAAAACATTAGCAGTGAAAACAATACAGTGCAACTGTGGATGTTTATGCCATGAGTAATTTGGTTTGACCAAATCTAAATGTTTGATTTTGAAGACCAAATGCAATCAAAAAGCATTCAGATTACATTACATTTTTTTATGATCCATTGTGTGTGTGTGTGTGTGTGTGTGTGTTTAAAAAGTACATGCCCAAGGTTTGAAGTACAGTGTGTTCATACTAGGATTCTAACAAAATTTTGTCCAATTGCAAAATGTGGATTTTGTCTGAAAATCAATATTGAATCGTATACCAGGACTAGTGAAGGATGATTCTTGTCTGATGGTCCTGTTGATTTTATGTGTTACCTGTAATCATCATGAATCACTCTACGCTCTTATGTCTGTTTGATATCTAATCTGGGTTTCTGAATGCTCATCCTGAATTAATGCATATGGGATTTCTATGGTCTTATCCTCCTCATTTCCCAAATACCATAAGAGGCATAGAAGTATACAAAATTTACCAAAAATATATTTCTATCTCACTTGAGGAATTTTCATTTTGTATTTCATTCTTGTAGCCTCAACTATCAACCCAGCTATCCTTACAGCTGGAAGCACTTCCGTTTCAGCTGCCACTCCCCATCCAGGATCTCTGTCAAGACCAGCAGCAACCTCAGCTCCAGGTCACTCCGCTGCACCAGCAGCGACTGCCAGATTCTCCCTTCGAGCAACAAGTCCAGCCCGGTGAAGAACCCAAACCCCCCTGGAGAAATCATCTCTGGCTTCTCCTCCTCTTCTTCTTGGGGTTCTGCCTCTATGCAGCTTGTCTGGGCCTGATTTACTACGCCCATCAGAGCACAGAGATAAGACACAATAAACAGGAAGACACTGGTGGGCACACTCAGTGACAATAACACAACATGACACAAAACAATTCAGAATTTCTTTCTCTAACCTGTCTCTTACTTTTTTCCTGTAGTTGTTTCATGGGCCACAGCCCTCTCCATGTCTGTTGACCCCTTCACACAGCCATGTGACTACTTCTTGTTCACATGTGGATCTGACAGACCTTCGCCAGGCCCTGAGGAGAGACACAAAAGCCAGAAAACACACACCGTGCGACCACACGGAGGCGGACGAAGGAGGAGAGAAGGAACCAGACCGAGAGAACAGATCAGTCTTGATAGGAAAACGGCTCTGCTGCTGTATCTGCAGAAGATTTTAGGTATGCACACATATTTCCTTAAAAATTATGTTTCATCCATTAAGAGTGGTATTCCGATAGATTTTAGATTAATGAATTGTTATTCTTTAGCAGGTCACTTTGTTGAAATGTGTTTCTTCCAAATCTGTCTGTCAGAATCAAACGACATCTTAAGAAGCTCAGCAGTACAGAAAGCAAGAGGATTTTACCATTCATGTTTGGACACCAGATCAATACAGAGTGCAGGAGTAGAACCCTTCCTCACACTCATCCAGAAAGTGAGTTCATCACAGGCTGCCAGCAACCTGGAGAAGGTGACCTGATGTTGGCCGATAAACACAGATAGTTGATCGCAGTGTTTTCTTAGGCCTCTGTATTCAATTGGCTTGGAACTGTTATACACTGTGACATGATGTTCAGCACAATCCATTTCTCCTCCAAATGCTATATCTCAGATAACACTTATTGGATTTTGGGGGAAAGTGATACATGGCAGGATTTAGCTAAATGAAACTGATTGTCCCAAGGGGGCGCTACAGTCATTATAGGACATTTCTAACCAGCCAGTTGAGTGCAATTAAAAGGCCTCAGAGGAGTGGCACATCTTCACTCTTTCCATTGTTGCTTTCTTGTTTCTCATCGTTGTCTCTGTGTTTGTGCCTCGTTTCCCTTTATGTATGTACATGTATATAGCTGGGGGGTTGGGCAGTATCAGGCCAGTGGAATCAGACTGATTTCAACTCCACCCTGAGCGCTTTAATGAGAGACTACGCCACCTTTCCATTCTTCAACCTCTATGTGGGTAAAGACCCACAAGAAATTGCCCGTGGGACCCCCAGAAGATACATACAGGCCAGTATGGATTAAGGAAAACGTTTCAAAGCTCAGATGAGTGTACCGTTTGTGACATTGCTTTAACTCCAGTGTCCAATTCAACAGATTGACCAGCCAGATCTGTTGATCCCAATTACATGGAACAACAAGACGCAGAAATCTCAAGCCGTCACTCTGGTAGAGGATGAAGAAAAGACGCTGATTTATTAATGAAATGTCTTTACATGAAAGGACATCAATCCTACTAATGCATTTTGCTTCCTGCTTTCTTTCAACCAGACCCTACGTCCATTCTTGGCATCATGCCAGAGGTACCTGGATCTGCTGGGGGCTTCTTCCATCACCAATATGATCCATAGTGGGATGTTCATCTCTCTGTCCTCTGAGCTTGCTGTGGCTGCCGCACCACTGTCCTATCGTTCGTCAAAGCGCCAACTTCACCAGCGCATGACCATCAAAGAGCTCCAGGTATGGGACGTTAAACACACACTGACACACACGCACAAAAAGCCTTGTCTGTGTTATCAGTGAAATAACTGTGAATTATTTGTTTTTCGTAAATGCCCACAGAAGCAGGCACCTGCGATCGACTGGTTGGGTTGTCTGCGGGATGTTTTCCATCCTCTGTCCATCAGTCACGACGATCACGTCCTTCTGCATAACATGCCTTACATTGTTCAGATGTCGCACATCATTGGCAAGTGGCTGGACAGACACGAGCTGAGCAGAAGGTACTGTAAGTGACCCGAACACAGACACACTGAGTCCTGGACTTTACCCCCCTTCTGCTTTTTGATTGCCCCATTTGTTCTACCCTCAGCGGACCACTTCAGACTTTCATGGTCCTGAATCTCCTGCACACTCTGATGCCTGCTCTGGACTCCCGATTTTCTGAAACAGCAAATGATTTTTCTGTGGCTCCGGGTGGCACCCAAGAGGTGAGTCAACATCGTTTACAAAGGCACTTTCTAAAGATTAAAACGCTTAGGTTTGGCTTAAGTGATAACTTCTTCAGCAGGTAGTCCCTCGCTGGAAACGCTGTGTCCTGGAGACTGAAAGAGGATTTGACTCAGTTCTCACGCATCTTCTCAGTCAACACGTAGCACACAATGAGGTGAGGAGACCTCATAGGGACGGTGGACAAAATGAGTGCAGTGAAAGATGAAATATGCATTATACGGCTCATAGGACATTCACCGAAGACTCTTGTTGTTCCACAGGCAGAGGAGATTATCCACAATATCTTTTCCTCCTTCAAATCCAAACTACGTGATCTCAAGTGGACAGATCTGAAGGCCTACCAGTTTGTTGTGGCAAAGGTAAAATGTGAGAAAAAAGAGAATTGCAACAACTTATCTTTGACATTTTGATATTAATAAAGGCAGACTTTCCTCCAGGTTGAATCTCTAATTCCAAGACTCTTGACCACAGCAGAGATCTCTGGTGAAGACGAATTGAACCTGCTTTTTTCTGAGGTACATTTTAGCACACTGGTGGCCTGGCATTTACAGATGTTGACTTCATAATATAATCCTTAGTCACTGAGAATATGTAAATGCTGCATATGCTTAATTCTGTGTAATATTCATTCGCTTTATGGATGTAGTCATTGATTGCAATCGCCTGAAGCTGTCCAGCTGGAAACAAAGAACCATTACTGACAATCCAAGCCTGTTCCCTACAATCTGTGTGATTTCAGGTGGCACTCAAAAAGAGCTTCTTCTCAAACTACATCCAGCTACTGTCCCTATGGCAAAAGAGGCGCACTAAACTCTTAGCACAGCAGACGGAGAGGGTCGATGTGTGAGTATCTGTTTATGGTCTAAAAGTTGGCATACATTCACTGCGAGGTGGTTTTAATTATCTGTTCTTTCTTTTAGTTTGTCTGCTGCACCGTTTGTTCGTAATAATGAACTTGTGTTTCCCATGGGGATGTTTGTCCCTCCTTTTTTCCACCATACCCTTCCCAGGTAAATGTAACCTGTCATGAATTCTGGTAACAGGTTTTAAGTTAAGAGCATGTGAATTTTTCAATATTAGAGTAAATGGTTTAAAACAATGTGCACAGGGCTGTGAATTATGGTGTACTGGGCGTCCTTATTGCCAGAGACATCCTGCATCTTCTTCTGCCTGACAGTAAGAAAAACACATTGTGTTTTATACTATTAGGATCTTACACACTATTACAGATACACTTCCAGTTGTATACTTGAAAAATAGGTCTTTCTTTAACATCCATTGATGTATATTTGGTCAATCTGTCTTTGGTGTTTTAGTTCACACACAGAGTGACTCAGTGCGTGATGTGGGGGAATGTGTGTGGACTCACTACATCCCTGCGACAGAAAAAGCAGGAGGAGGTGGATTTACTCTGTCTGCAGCACAGCAGCAGGAGGTGTGGGTGCAGTACTCTGCACTGCAGATAGCTCTGAAGGTGAGTAATTGGCTGCACTGTTTTCAGCCTTTGTGTGTACCACTAGCATGAATCTCATCCACATTTCATCAACCCTTTCCTTCAGGCGTATCGTCAAAGTCTAAGGAAACGCCCAGATGACCCTTCCCTCGCAGGATTCTCGCACATTCATCTGTTTCTCCTGTCCTTCTCTCAGGTACTGAAGACATTTGTGCGTCTGCGGTTCTCTTCAAATTTATCTCCCCTTCTCCCAACCACTGGTTTCATTTTGATTATAATTATGCTAAGCGTTGTGTTCAATTATTCTCTTTTAGATTAACTGTGATTCTGATCCATATCGTGAATTGATGCCCTTGGAGCCATCCTTTCTAATAACAGTCATCTGTGCCAACTCCAGCCTGTGTCCTACAAGCCTAGAGTGCCCCAATAAAACACAGGAGCATTTCTCACCAACATGCTGAGTTCTGACTCCTATGAAGACCGACAGCACGTCTGGATTGTCCGACAAAATATGCCTTTGTTGCTGGATAGAATAAGGAAACACACATAATTTTACCACAAAGAGCTTCCACAGTGTCACAAACATCAATTGACAGTATATTAGGACTACATCATTTATTGTTTCAATGCTAGTTTGTGTTTCTTATGATGAACAACCTTTTTAGTATGCATATAGTTTTACAGTTTTTCCTTCAAGTTTCATTTGACCCTGACCCTGTAATTGTTACAGTAAACATCAGTTAGTTTAAGGTGATAATTCTTGACTTTTCTTGTACAGAAAAAAAATCTAAACTTAACACAAATTTTCCATGGCCTTTTTGTGTAAAAATCATTCAGTGGATTTTTTTTCCTCGTGCATTTTCATTTCATATAATCAATGATGCAAGGCAGTCCAATGTCACAACATTCTCAACTGTTTGTGACAAGTCTAAGGAAATGCTCCTTAGGCTATGCGAACTAAACAAACAAAAAAAAGACAATGTCAATAAACGAAAAGGAAAAGACAGAAAACTGTCAATGCGTCAAGTCTAATCTCAAATTTAAAAAAATCTCATCCTTCAGTGGTAGGCATGAAGATTCGTGAAGAGTGACCGTCGTCAAATACAGTGGGTGTTGTGCCAAACTGGAGCAGTTTGACTCCTCTTTGTGTGAACTCACATCTAGATCTGTATGGTTATTCTTTAAAAAAGGCAACCTGCTACAATTAGATAAGATTGAGACGCTGCTCTCCATTCACTGCCAACAAAACACAAGATGTACCAGCACTAACTGGGGAGTGTTCCTCAACAGCAATATTCCCCAAATTTACAATACATTGGCGTCATCCTTTAACCTTAATAAGATTTCATCTCTAAGGATGATCATCGCTATGGATGAATTCTTTTGGAAGTTTTCCTCAGCATATATGAAAAAAACAAGCAAGTCAAAATTTTGTCAAAGAATTTAATGTATTTATGCATAATCCAAAATTCAGTTATTGGTGCAACTGCTAAAGGTACAATTACAACCATGCTGCTGCATAGAAAAGGAATATCAGGCTCAAATTCTATGCTAATTCCAGGTGTATATTCCATAAGCTATATACACATACCAAGGTTCACATCTGTAGTACAGGTGGCCTCTGTGGTGAAATGGACATTTGTTGTGATAATTATCATATCAACTAAAAGTCCATAAAAATGTCTGTGAGTTTACTGTCTCTGGTGACTTAAGTAGTTCATTCTGTGCTCGTCATAGGATACCCCAAACCTCCTCAAAGGCACAGCACATCTTGGCACAGGTCAACGCCGCAGAAAGGGGGTAGTTACTAATAGATACGGTCTTCTCTGTGTAGTCCACATTCACCTAAAAACAGAAACAGTTTAGTAACATCTCTGACATAGTACATTTACGTGGTCTTTGATTATCTGCAGTTCCATTTGTGAAAACACAATACACAATACAATGAAATCTGCATTAATCAAAGAATACTTACTACAAGTGACAGACCTACATTATGTGATTGAAAATCGACTTATTCAAGCATGTAAATGTACCCATCGGAGTGAGACATTCATATCTTCAATGGGCAGACTCTCCTCCTACTCTGATTGTTATATAGAGGATGGCGGAATCCTTAGAATTCTGTCCATGTCCCTCACATTCTTGCTTTAATCATAGTACTATTAAGAGCATGTAAACCATTTCTCACCGCTCCGTGTGCAAATGCTCCAATTACTATTGCAGCTGGTCCCTCAGGCACCACAGTCCGGGGGCAGACAGCTTCTCCCGCAGAGAAGGAGGTGCAGATGCGGGGGCAGCCGGGAGGCAGGTGGTCAGACACTGGGTTTTTTATCATCCTCAGAAGACGCTGAGGACCATCAGCAGCACGAACGCTCAGCTTGTGCAGTAGCTGGACTAAGATGGGAGAAGACAAGAACAATGAGGGAGTTGGGGGTTTATTTGCCCCAAATAAAGAGCAGCCTGACATATACTGTATGTATGTAAACCACAAGAATACAGCTGAAATGGGAGACATACCCATGAGGCCACAGAAGCGAGTGAAGGTTCTTGGGATGCGAGTCTGTGGGTTGATCTCTATCAAAGCATTTTTCTCTGTGTGGATGTAAACTTGCAATAGGCCAGCCCTGTTCAGCGGACTGTCCATCAACATGAGCAAACACTGGTGATGCAAAAAGATCACTATCAGAGGTCATAAGGAGGCATTTCAAAAATTAATGTCATGTCAAAATTACCAAAATACTAAAATAATGATTAATTAATAACTCAGTCATCAGAAAACTGTCAATTTAATAACTGGTGAGTAAATGTAGTCATTTAATAGTACAAACTAGACATTCTTTGGATCCACATTCTTCTATGCGACAATGTATTGTTTACCTCTGTGTAAGCAAATGGGAAAAAAGACGGCAATGTCCAACTCCTAATCCAAAGTCAAAGGACTGTATCATAGCTGTACACTGTTTGAACTGATGGAGCCTCAACGCAATTTAAAGAAACCAAAGACTCTTATGAACGTAGGTGACTTTCAGTGTATTTGGGGCGATGAACACACCTGTACCTCACTAGAAGCATTGGGTTGCTGTTCTTATGTGTTCGTAGAAAACAAAGCAACGTAACGTTGTTTTGGTATACATGTGGGAGCGTTTGGGCCAGGGGTCTGTGCATACTGATGACAGACAGTTAGTTATTAATGGTTTATTAATGCAAAAAAAGGCACATCAAAGTTATCCAAATCCTTCAAGTAGCCCTTTTATGTTTGCCTTTGAGTGTACAAGGTTACCTCACTTACAATGCTATCTGGAGCAAAAGAGAGAATGTGGAAATTCAAAGGGTGACATGAAGGAACCCGATGTGTGTAGCTGTAGTAAATGAGTACTTACCTGATGTGTAATGTCTGGTCTTATGTGCCCTGGATTTCTTCCACTTTTAACGATCATGTTTTTGTGTTGGTCGCAGTTTAAAAGCTCGAAGGTTTTGCCGACCTGGAAAACACAAATTAAACATTTATCCTGATTGGTTATTGATGACTTCCCATCAACTTATAGCATGGCGCATTTGCCTGAAAACACACACACACACGTTTTTACCTTCACTGTTTCTAACGAAGCCCCTTCTAGAATAACAACCAGCCGTCTCTCTGCCATGCGGTCATGCAGGCTGCGGAGGTATTTGGCAGGTTTAGGTTCATACTCATCCAAATGTTCCAGGCCACGCTTCTTCCCACCAGGAGACGCCATTACGATGCCGAGAAGCGTCGCAAAACAAGAACGTCACACCAAAAACTGTATGCGCAAGCGTGACACGGAAGCTACGCCTTGAGATTGGATGTCAAGAATATGATTGGTCAATTGCCGTCACGTGACATCGAAACGCACACGTACGTACAGTTGTAGAGCCTACATAAAACTGGCCTTAGCCCTAACACGCCCACAGTAGGTATCTTTCGGAGAAAGCACATAAAATGGTCTCATACTGTTGATGAGAGGTTCTGACTCAAGACTCATTAAAAATTTATAACATTCATTCGTGCTAAAATCCATATTTCTTTCTATCTTAAAAATTACGGAATTCATTTTTAAGATAGATAGATTCACCTAAATCTATCCTGTGTTGAGTATCACTCTATATATACCGTCAGCAATTTACTAAAATAAGAAATCAAAGAGGTGGATGATGTTGGCTCATACGTCAATTGTTGAAATTTCGAGTTGACGCGTTTCGAGGGAAAGGATACCGGCTTGTTGTCGAATCTCGGGTGGGAAAAATAATAACGCTACAATGGTTGTTTCGTCAGTTCCGTGCGCCGGATGTGCTTCAACAACGTGTTGAGGAAATTTTCACGTGTGGAGTTTTATCCTACACCTTCCACTCACAGATTTGATCTGATACTAATATAATCCTCGGTGAGTATGTGACATGTTTTGATCATTCTAATGTAATCGCCACATAGTCCGCACAGATCAATTTAATGTTTTAAGTGTTACTTTTTTGAGTTCACGTCGTGTTTAGCACTTTTAGCTAATATTCAGTGTGTAATTAGCTGCGTTTACCGTGTGTTATGTCTGCATAACTGTCACATTGTTACTCGTCATTCACACAGAGTTTGTAAATCAGCATTTTAGATAACAAACTAACGTTAGCGTTCAGAAGTGTAACTGTGCAAATATACTCAAATTAGCAAACACAACGAAGGAGAAATTCTGAGTTGGCTCGGCAATGTTAGTGATAATGTTAGTGTCTAATTCTAAATACACCAGACAGCAAATTGTGCTCTTATAGCAGACTGTATTGTATAGGTGTATTTAATGTCTTATTAATGATATACAGCATGCTGGCAGTTTGTTTTCATCAGATCCCTTCCACGATTGTAGATACATTTGTGCATAGATATACATTTCCCTGCAAAATAAGTTTAATCCTTTTTTGAGAACTGGATTTGACTTCCCCAAAGAGTAGAGGTTCTATAGCTGTCTATTCTCAGGTTTAGATCATTGCATGTCTCCTGACTTTCGCAGATAGGTACAGTGGAAATGAGAAACCCTTGCCAATAGCTGTAATTTATATAATATATACAATAATAACAGATGTATGTTGTCTGCTGCAGAGTAATCACTGTGGTAGCTATTTCAAATAAATACAAAACAAGGGGGAAATGGCTTAATATGTAATGGAAAAGCTGAACATGGCTGTCACCTTGTTCATTAGTATTTTTTTGGTTTGTTATATTTATACCAGATGCTTTTTGTAGTACAATAGACTCACTTTATGAACAACCTGCATTATGTCCAAAAAAACACAATACTGATTTAATCTACTCACCTAGAGCACGTTGAACGTTAATAGAGCATTTTTATTAAAGTTAACTTTAAAGGAAATTTCACCAGATACCAAAATTTTGTGGCATGTCTTCTATTTTTTATTTTGAAGACAGCTCCTGCTAAAAGATATGTTCATTCCATTAAAATACTTCTTCAGTTTTGGGTTTGTGAATGCTGCAAACTATTTACATGGCCTGCTGCACATGTGTTGGAAAAAAAAGTTTAATATTTTCAACAGATCTTCTGTTTTCATCTTCTCTTCAGGGAGTACGCGTCACCAGCCATGGGTAGGAAGTTGGACCCCACTAATAAGGTGAAAAGAGGACCAGGGAAAAAAGCCAAGAAGCAGCAGGGGGCAGAGACTGAGTTGGCCAAGTTTCTGACTGATGGTGACTATGCACAATTTTCTGTCAGAGCTCAAACATGCACAGACTCATAACTTACATCAGCGCTAACATTTAACAATTATGGTTAACCTTGCTCAGTGCAGCATGTGGTTCGTTTATCAAGGTGTTGCTATTGTTGTCTTTGCAGAGGATACTGGACCGAAACGCCTCTCAAGCAGAGGCAGGAAAAGGTAAAAGAACCAAATGATTGGAGCACACTATTAAATGATCTGATATTTCTGTTTGTTGCTCATTCCTGTTGTAATTTTCCAGAGCTGCAAAGAGACACCAAGATGTGACACAGTCCAAAAATGTTGGAGAGGAGCAGCCCAGCAAAGGTAACTACATCAGTATCTTTATTAATGCTTGAAAATATGGGGGGGGGGGGGG
>OMNV01004137.1:20232-39127 GCA_900303265.1 Brotula barbata
CTGCTCATTATTAATCAAACCATGACCAAACTATGGATAAATCATCATTGTTTTTATCTGTTATATCTTTGTAAAAAGATGTAAGATGATGGATGGGAAAATTTTATAACATGAAGTATACAGTGCTGAAGTGCATGTAGACAGTATAATTAAAGTACAACAGAAACTTTGACAATAACAAATGAAGGCTTTTTGTGTACTGTGATGCATTATCTAGGGGTCTAATTTTATAGGCAGCGGATGCTGTTGTTTTGTAATGCCAAGATGTAGGTGATTGAGAGTCAACTCAATTTCCTCCCTCAGGGTAATTTGCAATCTTTCAAAGAAAACATGCCGTCCATCCTCAGAATGGTCTCAAACTCTCTGTCTTGTTTTTCTTTAAGGATTCACTGATGAAAACAAGAAATGGCTGACACCAGCAAAGAGAAAGCGTAAAATTGATCATCCTGAAAGTGAAGATGATAGCGATGAACATTGGGAGGAGGAGGAGGATGAGGACGAGGAGCCGCAGCAACTTGCTCAAAAAGACCAAGGAAAAAAGGGCTCAAAACTACCAATGAAGAAAATGGATGAGGAAGATGATGTCAACGACAACAACGAAAAACAAGATGATGATGATGATGATGATAATGATAATGACGACATTGATGATGATGATGATGATGATGAAGACATGGTTGATGACTATGGTGCAGCTGAAGATGGCAGTGATGAGGAGGCAGCTGAGGAAGGAAGCGATGAAGATGAAGTATGAGAAATTATTTCACGATCACCGTATCAGTTGCAGTTTTCTTTCAATGATAAACTCTTATTTATACTCACTGACATCCAATCATCCCACCATATTTTTTTTAATCACTTTTGAAATTACCGTTGAGGAAATTTGGTGATGTGGTGACACTAAGATGGGAGTCTGTTGAGGCGTTGAGTGTTGTTTATGTGTTAATAGTGAATAGCACACTACTAACTACTCTCACACCAAATCATCTTTATTTTTATTATTTTTATTCCCCTTTCAGCTTCTTCCTATTGAGCGTGCAGCCAAGAAAGAGAAAAAACAGAAGAAAGCCTTGCCTCAGGACAGTGACGAAGATGAAGATGAAGAAGAAGAAGATGATGATGATGATGAGTGAGGGAGAGGGAGAGCAATCTGATGCAAATATGGAAGAAGAAGACACAGTACAAGCCAATATAGATGACATGGATAAATTCAGGCTACCTGGGACAGAGGAGAGTGAGAAAGAAGGCGAGTGGCTTAATTTTCTATCTGTAAAATGCATTCCCAACATTTGTACCAGCAACGTTAACTGTGATGATAGCCATCTAAGTCGTATTCTCATTGTCTGCATTTTTAGGTATGTTGCCTCTAGACCTGAAAACAATCCATCAGAGAATCAAGGACAACATTGACGTCCTCTCAAATTTCTCGACGAAAAGAGAGGAAGGGAAAGAGAGAGCAGAGTATGTCTCTCTTCTCAAGAAGGATCTCTGTACCTATTACAGCTACAACGTCTTCCTCATAGAGAAGATAATGGAGCTCTTCCCCCTCTCTGAGGTGTGTGTTGTTCTGTTGCTGCAAAGTAAGCATGTTCCTCATGATTGACATTTGGATGTTCACCCGATCATTTGAGTAAAACATTTTGCCCGTGAAAAAGATAAAGGTGAACAATTGTTTGAGAAAAACAGGATGGAAGTTGTGTGTTGACGATCTTGGGCTGTTTTGGACTTTCAAACCAATTGATTTATATCACATTTGTTGTTTACAGCTTGTTGATTTTCTTGAGGCCAATGAAATTCAGAGACCTGTTACCATCCGGACCAACACACTGAAAACAAGGAGGCGTGACTTGGCGCAGGTGAGTCTAACGTTTGGCAGATGTGTATTGAATAGCCCGTTAGCACAATGAATGTATCAAATGTCCTACAGAGTGACCCAATTACTTTGCTTTTTTTTTCTCTGTACTTTAATTGCAAGCCTGAGTTAAGGTAATCAGGGTTGTGACAAAACATTGGGCTATTCTGTGTTTCCTAATGTGTGCATTTTGATCACGTTAGCCAGCCGTACATTTCTCCCCGTCTTCAAAGTTGTGTTGGGTTCTGTTGTATACATATGCAGCTTTCATAAACCTTCATATGTAACTGTGACGAAGTCATCTTGGATGTACTTAAAATACAATTGTACAAACAGTTCTAGTTTTAGTTTTAGCCAGTATAGCCAGTATTTAGTGCCCACAGGAGAGATTCACTGATTCTTATATTTCTGTGTGTATTTTCATTACAGGCCTTGATCAACAGAGGGGTGAATTTGGATCCATTGGGGAAATGGTCTAAAGTGGGTTTGGTCATTTATGACTCCTCGGTGCCTGTAGGTAAGTTTGTGCACATCCACATCTGTCATAGGGTTAATGTTATTGTTTTTGTTGAGAATATAGTACTTGTTGACAGACTACCTTTTACCTAGACGTGTGAGCTGATGGGAAGGACATGACTGTGGTTAGGTTAGCACTAGCATACAGTACACAGACTTTACCTCTTTTTTTAAACCAGGTGCAACCCCAGAATATCTGTCCGGTCAGTACATGCTGCAAGGAGCCTCCAGTTTTTTGCCAGTCATGGCCCTCTCTCCCCAGGATGGGGAGTTAGTGTTGGACATGTCCTCAGCTCCAGGAGGCAAAACAACATATATAGGTAAGATGTGTCCCCGTCATACTCTCTGTAATTAGATTGCTTGTCTGTTTTACTTGCTTCACGAGATTCCGCCTTTTTTACAAACTGTGTCATCCTTATATGCCAATGTGTTTCCCATAGCTCAGCTGATGAGAAACACAGGGATGATTGTGGCTAATGATGCCAACGCTGAAAGGCTTAAGAGTGTGGTGGGCAACATCCACCGTCTGGGAGTGACCAACACAGTGATCTGCAATTATGATGGCAGACAGTTTCCAAAGGTAACTCAATCAGCAGTGGTTATTTCATTTAGATCTTTTATAAAATATTGTATTGCATACTCACTGAAACCTTTGTTCACAGGTAATGGGTGGGTTTGATAGAGTACTGCTTGATGCTCCATGCTCAGGCACAGGAGTTATTGCTAAAGATCCAGCTGTGAAGACGAGTAAGGTAAAATGCAGTTTTTTACTCAATATATGTGACGCGCACACTAAGATGACTTTACAGTAGTTTAATCATTTTACTTTGATTGCCCTTTTTCCTGGTAGGATGAGGCAGACATCCTGCGCTCTGCCCACCTACAGAAAGAGCTGATATTGTCTGCGATTGACTCTGTCAATGCTGAATCTCCTACAGGAGGGTATCTGGTGTACTGCACATGTTCAATAACGGTAAGTATGAGAAAAAGAAATACTTGAATCAAAGAAATTCAAAAATTCATTCTTTGCTACACCTATTTTGCAAAAGTGATTTAGTAGTGACCAAAATGTGTTTTTGCAGGTGGAGGAGAATGAGTGGGTTGTGGACTATGCTTTAAAGAAAAGGAATGTTAAATTAGTTCCCACTGGACTTGACTTTGGTAAAGAGGGTTTCACCAGGTAAAGGAATCAAATACTTTGCATTTTCTTACATATTTTAAATCTAAGTGCTATCGTTTTCAACCTCATGATTATTTTTCCATTCATTTAGGTTCAAAGAACGTAGATTCCATCCTTCTCTGCGCTTGTCTCGGCGCTTTTACCCTCATTCTCACAACATGGATGGCTTCTTCGTGGCAAAGCTGAAGAAGTTCTCCAATGTAATTCCAACTGTAGCAGCTGGTAAAGGTAACCATTCTTTGACAACTGTAATTTTTATCATGATGGAGACCCCGCTTAACAAGAACTTACATTTTGCGTTGGTTATTCCTTTAGGAGAAGATGACAAAGCTGATGCTCCCGAGGCGACAGTAGTCACTGGCTCTGCTGCTGAAAAACCATCCAAAAAGGACAAAACCAAGAGAACTGTCCCACCTGGAAAGGCTGGCAGCTCACAGGAAAACACCAAAGCCAATGGAACAGCAGCCAAGAAAAACATGCAGCCAAAAGGTATTAAGAATTTGCCCACTGGACCAAAAAAGGCAAAGATCACCAAGATGGACGGAGAGACTGTAAAGGGGGCAGGGGCCAAAAAGCCTGCAGGAGCCGAGACGAAATCATCAAAGCCTGAAAAAAAGGAGCAGAGTAGATTTGAGAAAAAGCAGGGTAAAAAGGGAAAGAAGCCCATGAAGAACAGATTGGGGAAGAATAAATTCAAAAAGTTGAAGCATATGTTGCAAAAACAAGACAGTGGAGTGTGATGGTGTGTACAGTTAGTTCTGTTGTACTAGGTTATGTAGGAGTTTTTTAGACCTTCCTAACCTGATATCAGACAGGCCCAGATCTGTCAGGTTGGTATGCTCTGGGTTTTGCGCTTTTGTTGTCTTTTTCAAGTAGTGATATTTTCGGTCAGATGTCATTCATGCCATGACAATGTACAGATGAACTGGGCTAGTCGGCGATACCCTTACTGTTTAAATGGGCCCTCCCTTTTTTATTTGTAACAGAATCTATTCATTACCTTTGTAATTGCCATCCACCATCAATGTGTGATACATAATAAATATTTTAAGCTGTTTTTCCTTGTCACATGTTTATTGAATTCTTTTATCAATGAATAATCAAACTTCGCTGTTAGGCATAAATGAGTGAGAAGAGGATACTACCTCTAAAGCTGGCAGCTTCTTTTTCTCTTAACAACAATTTAAAACCATTTCACTTTGCAGTGTTGTTAAACCAAGAAAAACCTTAGAGCCTCACATCCGAAAAGTTGAAATGATCAGGTGTTGGGCAATTTTACTGGAGAAAATGAGGATTAATCGATTCTTAAAGCAGTGTTTCTGTAGATTGATCATTTAAGTCCACTGCAAGGCAAACAGTTCTGGGTTATTTAAAGGACTTTGAATGCATTTAATGGGCCTTTCGAAAAACCACGAACCAAGTATATTGCATAGAAAAGACATTAAGTTTCAAGAGAAGTTATAAAAAAAATCCACCCAACAACCCTTTGTTTAAGATTTTAAGATGTTATTCATAATAACCCTTAAATTAAGATGAATTTTGTGGTATTGTCTCCAATTTATCACTTTGTACAGATTTCCTCCTTACTGATATATGTCACATCTTATTCACTAGAATACAACCTAAGTATAATAAGAATGGAACCAACTCCATGTTTGAGGGAGTTGAACTTGAAGCATCGCGTTTGAGCATAATGGGACTCGATGGTTAATATGAATTTTGGCAGAGCATGATGGAACACTGTTATCCGTTGAGACATTGGAAGCAACCAATCAGGTCGCTCCTTTCCTGACCGGAAGCTGTGTTGTTTACATTTTCCAAGATGGCGGCGGGAATGTACCTGGAGCATTATTTAGACAGTAAGCGATTTGTCATACTTACATGTTACTCGAGTGTATTTTTATATATTTAGCAATGTTGGGTTGTTTAGTTTTTCTATTTTGTAAAGTACTGAACCGAGTAATGCCACTGTGAAGTTGTAAAAGTCTTACATGGTCAGCGGTTTTTAGGTACAGTCTATTTGCTGGGGATACGTATGCACTGCATTGTAGCGAAGAGGGGTTGCTGTTTCGCGTCACATAGCGAATCTACAGTATGTGAAAAACTACTTTGATTACGTTACTCAAGTAACTACAGTTGTGTTCTTTGGTTTGAATTTAACTGTATATCCAAGCGGTGTTGTTATCAGGCGGTAGCGGAAACAGCAGCTGGGTAGATAACATTAGCTTCGTTAGCCGCTTCGTGGTATTGCTGCATGTTGATATTATTGGAAGTGGAATTAAATCCTTTGTTTTCTTCCCCTCCACTAATCCAGGCATAGAAAATCTGCCCTTTGAGTTGCAGAGGAATTTCAATTTAATGAGGGATTTAGATCAACGCACAGAAGGTGAGAGAACAGTTTTAATTCACAATAATAATAGTAATAATCATTGTTATTTAAACAACTAACATTGTTTTCTGTGGCTGTGTGTTGTACATTGTATTATTGGTTAAAGGTGTTATTAATGTTCTTTTTAACTCTAAATTTGCAAGTTAAATCAAGATTAAATTACAAGGAAAATCACTAATCAAGACTGACAAGTCCAAGTCACGTTACGAGCTTAGTGTCTTAATTGTTATGTTTTTTTTTATGTCTTAGTGGAATTGCAAATATTTTTTGTTGTCATGTGGAGGCTTAAGTCAGCAAATGCATGACTCAAGTCCACACCCTGTAGTTAATTGTCTTTCCAGATGTTTACAATTTGGGAATAAATCTTCTCCCTACTATACACAATGACTGATAAGTTTGTTTTGTTGCATGGGTACTACCCATCAATAAGTTCAGATTTTATACATTATTCTGCTTGACTCTCAGATCTAAAGGGCCAGATCGACTCCCTGGCTAAAGAATACACAGCCAATGCCAGGACTCTTTCCTCTGAGCAGAAACTATCCATACTGAGACAGATTCAGCAGTCCTACAGTAAATGCAAGGAATTTGGAGATGACAAGGTGCAACTGGCCATGCAGACCTATGAGATGGTTTGTATATTAGAAGCGTATGGCTTGAATGAATCTTTTAAAAATGTAAATGTATTGCATTACAGTGGTGGTCAATATTTTACAAAAACCTTGGAAAAGATCTACTGTAGTGAATGCCCTTTTGGCCTGATGAAGTTTCGATTGTTTCTATGCAGGTCGACAAACATATCAGACGTCTTGACACCGACTTGGCCCGATTTGAAGCTGATCTGAAGGAAAAGCAGATTGAGAGCACAGATTATGATTCCACCTCCAGTAAAGGGAAAAAAAGTGCATAACTGCTATGTCTTTTTCATTTCCTGCAATCAAGATAATCATAGCAGATAAATATTAGCCTTGTGCAAGACTAAGTGTTGTGTAATTCCAGGTGACTCTAGGCAGAAGGAAAAGAAGATGGCTAAAACCAGGTCTAAGGTGAAAAGTTCAGACGAAGATGGCAGCCCCAAGAGTGCACAAAAAAAAGTGAAACTCCTTCAGCCGTACGTTGTTGTTCCCCCGTCCTCAAATCTAATCTTGATGTGTTTGTAGTTGATATGTTTTAGTTTGTGATTTCCATAAAGGCCAATGTTCACATTCTTCCTCTCCATCCTCAGAGGAGAATTCAACAGTCCTTCTTCCAATTTTGGGAATGTGCATCCCTCTGATGTGCTGGATATGCCAGTGGACCCCAATGAACCCACATACTGTCTGTGCCATCAGGTCTCTTATGGCGAAATGATTGGTTGCGACAACACTGACGTGAGTTTTGTATTGATGGCTCCCCTTCGGTTAAAGCTTGCACGAAGTGGGTAGTAACATTTATAGATGTTTTCACATAAAATAGCCCTAGTAGGATTGGTGGAATCATTGATCATTAACTCAGTCAGTTCAGTGCATGGGAACTTGATGTCATTTTTGATCATGTATTATGATTTGTTTTATCTCATATTGTCTCATCTCCAGTGTTCCATCGAGTGGTTCCATTTTGCATGTGTTGGCCTGACTACCAAACCAAGAGGGAAATGGTAAGTAACATTAACTAGGATAGAAGCTAAATAGTCATCATAAGTGTGATTTTTTTTTTAAAGCAGGCTTAAATGTGTTTTCATTCATGTGTAAACAGCATTTAAGATATATGTTTCATTCCCATGCAGGTATTGTCCACGGTGCTCTCAAGACAGAAAGAGGAAATAAAAAGAGCCGTTTGTTCTGGAACAAAGAGTCAATGCTACACAAATGGAATATGGGAAGAATATTTTCTACATTAGTTACTAGTATTTTTTTGCTCATCTTCATTATCATTTGGTGCTTTTTTTGGTTTATGTTTTTGCCTTGATCTGATGCAGTGTGTGTGTGGAGACTTGTGGTTACAAATGTATTTAAACATTTATATTTCTTTTTTTATTGATTAACATTCATTTGATTTTTAGTTTCTTTGGTGCTCTTATTGTGATTTTTTTGTTTATTGTGTTTAATTTTATTTTTTTCTACTTTTTGTTAGGAACGTTAAACATATACACTATGACTGCCCCTATGGTAAGACAATTCTAGTTTTCATGATACTGTAAACTGTATTCACACAAAGACCTAAAAATTGGAGTATTTTCTCTGAAAACATTTTGGCCATGGATGCTTTGTGGTATAGTTATTTTTTCTTGTGCTTAATCTTAGAACACTAGTTTTATGTTGAAATGTAACAAGCGGAGCAAAATAAAAGACAAATGCTGCATCCTAACAGTATTAGTCATATGTGGTAGAGATTTAAAGTATTTCATTTTTAACATTTGACTGAGTGGAATATAGAAAACGACAAAAGACAGAAGACAAGAGAAGTATTGCCATTTCTGTAGCTGAAACATTGGTACAAGGGTGAGGGGGTGATTGTGTTTTCAATCATTTGAATACAGCTACTACCTCAAAGACCTTGTCTGTGTGTTTCTTGCCTTGCATCTTGTCAACAGGATTAAAAAATCATTTTTGCAAAGTTAGTTTTCACGATTTTGGTTTTCAATATACACCTTAAAAGATAATACCGCACCATTCATTTGCTTGTGAAAATCTCAATCCCTCCTGCTAACTCCCCATCTAGTCCTCATCTAGAGTGTGAGCGTAATGGACAACAATCTAGTATGGAATAATTGCCCTGATTGCTTTAGTTACTTTACTCTATCGACAAGTATGTTTTTAATAAATTGACACATCTCTCCGAGCAAGACAGATTTTGATGGTTTTCGTAGCTGTAATTTTGCACTGTAGCATTCACTAGCATCCACTAGACGGCAGTGCAGTATCCACGCAATGCGGGCGCATAAATATGACGCCACACTTTAAGTTGTTTGGCGCGGTGGGTTTGAATTAAGGTTTGAGCCGTTTGTAGACGATCAGAGAGACGCCTGCCGCTTGGTCCTTACAGGTCTAAACTGGACCAGCTGAGTAACGAGTGATATCGGTGAGCAACACATTCATCCCACAAATAGATGTGAACGAAGATATACTGTGGTAAATTGTCTATTTTCCCTAGAAGTATATGGCTAATTATGCGCCACACAGCTAGCGTTGAAGCTACTTTGCTAATTTAGCATGGCTAATCCACAACAACAAAAAGGCAACGTTACTTTTAGGTGATCGATTCATAGCCATTCCGACTACGTAATAGCTTATTGTATACTTTTCAGTGATTGTAACTGACTTTAAAATTTCAGCTTTACTTTATTTGCTAGCAGAGTAAAAGAGCGTGATATTTAGGAAGACGATGTTATATTGTGTGTGTGTGCGCGCGCGCCCGTGTCCTCAGAATACCGATTTCCTCATTTAGGTCTTTTTGTTGAAGCGGGGATGTCGTGGGATTTCATTGTACCCATGTACGTGGGTGACCTGGTGAAAACCGGGGGGATCAATCAGTACGTGGTTCAGGATGTGGTCTCTCCAAAACAGCTACCATCTCATATCAGTCGTAAGTTATCAATCCAATTTGCCATTTCGAGTGGAGAGAATATTTAATCCAGCGCTTTCATTTTCCCTCGTGTGTTTGGGTTTCAAATTTTCTTTATTACACCCACAGGATTTAAGTCAGCATTGCGAGGCCAGGGATCACGGTGCATCTTGGAACATTTTGACACAGGCTACAGTGTAATACAGTGAGTATTAACTGAATCTACTTCTCTTACCAAAACTAACATCTGAAGAGTTATAATGTGTTTCTTTGCTTTGTGGAGGCATAGCAACAGCGTGGAACTAAATGTGAAAGAGGATACTCTGGATCTGCTTGTACAAGGTTGGCTTACAACATTTTATTGTTTTGTAACCATAAAATCCAATCAAATGCAACATTGGGTTTGTATATATGTCGGTAATTTTGTGCTCCTAATTCTTTACGTTTCAGTGGTCAGTGGTTTGGCTGTTTCGCTGCCCTCGTTCCTCCTCTCCACATCCTTCTCAGCTACAGAACGCAAAGAGCAACTTAATGCAGTTAAAATGAGTGTCTTCCTGCTCTGCAAACTCACGGAGACCCTTGAGAGCGAGTCCAGTAGACAGAATATTGTCACAGCACCTGGGAAGGTATTGTCCAGTATTACAATATATTAATGTGTGTAATGTCAGTGTTTTATTTAAATGCCCACTGATGAGATCATGGCAAGTTTTATGAACCAGTCAGTTCAAGAGATTATGCTCTTTAGCCTCCTGTAAGTGGGTAATCTTGGCAGTGTCGTGGAGTTTTATTGCACTGCTGTAAGGGCCCACATACATCAATTATGTCATCTCCTACATTTTTCTGCTCCTTACAAGCAATGGGACAGGACAAGTAGAAAATGTCAAAACAATGTGTGGTTGTGTGTTTTGTCTTGGTGTGTGCTGTGTGAATGTTTACATGTGTCAGGTTGCAAGAGGGTGTAATCTCTCAGTAGATGACTTGACTGGAATGAACTACTATCTTTGGTAATCTGAGGGCATGTAAAATATTTGTCACATTGTTGATTTTTTTTTATGACCCATTATAGCTTTGTAGATTTTTAATGACCGTCAATTACTTTAAGAGTAGAAATCTAAGAGGCATAATAGGTCAAATTTATGTTTGTTTTTCACAGGCCGGTAAAAAAGGCAAAACTGGGGCAGAAGGGTTGCTGCAGTGGGATTCTGAGAGGGAGAAAGTGTTGCAGACTCTCATACAGCTTCTCCAGCTGGACATCCGCTCCCTCTGGAACCTTTCTCTGGTAGAGGAAGAGTTTGTCAGGTACTGACTGGGATACTCTGGCGAAGGATAAGGGATCTGACTTGAATGTAATTGGCTATTTCTGCGTGCCTCGGTAGCACATATACTAGGGCTCATACCACAATGACAGTGGCGTAGGGTTGATTCTGGGCCTGTGCCCCTTGCTGCATGTCACCTCCTCTCTGCCCTGTTCTTCCTGCCTATTTCTCTATTTAACCTATCACAAAAAGCAGGAATGCCAAAAAAATCTTTAAAAAAGCTTTTAGTAATTGGCCATCTCAGTGTAAAAGAAAGAAGAGATGTGTACTGCTTTTACAAGATGCAGCCTCAATATGAACAGGAAAACAACTGTTTCCTCCTTGCTACGCATGTGAAGTCTGTGAGAGCCTAACTCGGATCAATTAAGATTAAGATTGAATTTTTTGATAACTAATTTATCTACTCTGTTTCAGTGGTCCATTTGTCACAATAGCTAGCACAAACTTACACTCCCATTTAAAGAAGGTGTGTCAAAATTGATACAGAAACCTTTGGTTTAAGTCTAATATCAAATATGGACTGCAGGAAACTTTATAAGCCATCGTGTGCCATGTCATAATATGAATAAACCTCTAACCCTGTGTTGTGTGTATCTTTTTATTAGCTGTGTGACCTGCTGCTGCTATAAACTACTGGAGAACCCAACGATCAGCCAAGTCAAGAGCAAACCAACAAGAGATGGCATAACTCACTTGCTCGGGGTGCTGATCAAGAAGTACAATCATCTTCTGGGTTGGTCTCAGTCGTTTGTGAACAAGATTCAGTTAATCTAAATAGTGTGGAAAAAATGTGTTAATGGCTTGAAACTGCGCTATACAGGATTAAAATTGCAAGGTGACATGGGAAATGTAATTTAGTACAGTACAATTTTTCATTTTAATCATTTTAATGAACGCTGCTGGATGCTGTGTATTCAGTTTTCAAGGGACTGTCCCTGTTTGTTCATAACTTTTAATGTGTTCCAAAACTTGATTCTTTTAGTCAGCCTGGTGATTAAAAAATTCACTGGGCTTGAAACTTTAGAGAAAATATTCAGACATTGAATTTCTTACACAGCAACTCGTACTGATATTGCAAAAATGTGTTTGTATCAGACCAATAATATTGATTGATCACCTGGCAGGCATTCATTACATGTCCCCATAGGTGATATTGTGGAAAATCATCCTGTGGTATTTCACAGCAGTTGTCTACATTCACGATGACGGGCCTAATTAAACGAATGACAACCACGACACTGATTCTTAAATTATTAATCCTCTATGGTCAGGCTGATGCCACATTTGATCGGTGATACTTGTGATTTATTTTTACTCTTTTATTGTGCTTTTAATTTTGTTTACCTTTTCCCTGTAGGTGCTAGTGTGAAGGTGATCCAGCTACTGCAACACTTTGAGCATTTGTCGAGCGTGTTTGCCCAGGCTGTGTCTGTATGGAGCACTGAATATGGAGTCAGGGCTATAATAGGAGAAGTGATAAGGTCAGTACGCAGGACATCTCTGTATAGTTTATTTTGCTCTGTCTGACATTGCTTTTCTCTTTTTGGCCTTTAAAACAACTTCCTTGTGTTGTGTTCCGATATTATTCTTCAGGATTACTCTTTGTCTCAATGTGCTGCTGCTTTACCATTTTTCTACCAGAGATCATTGTAATTCTGTCTTTATTCACAATCTTCTAAAATGTCTTTCAGGGAAATTGGTTTGAAATCCACCGAAGGCCTTGTCAGAGAGGGTTCAGGGGTCAAAGCGTTTGCTTGTTTCGTCTCTGAACTTGGCACCCTCGTGCCTGAATTAATTATCCCCAACATTAGTGTTCTCATCACACATCTGGAAGGAGAGGTAGATCATACCTGTGTATTTTGCAACTATATATTCTATCAATTTGCATACTGGTCTTGTAAGGAGTAAATGTACATGCTCGTATAGGTCTAAATTAATGACATCCATCACTATGATGATCCATTATTTAAATTGAAAATAAAAAATATGGAATGAGTGGAATAAGTTAACGTTTAAAATTCTTATCAAAACGGCAATATATATCACAAAATAAAACTTTATGAATGTGCGAGGTTACTGAGTTGTGTTTGCTAATATGCACTCTAATTATCTTCCAGAGTCACACTCTGCGTGTTGCTGTGTGTGAAGTGCTTGGAGAGATCCTTGTCCGTGTCCTCTGTGGCGATGGGTTAGATGAGTCTGGGAGAGCTGACCGAGATCGCTTTTTTGACACGCTACAAGAACATCTGCATGACACTCACTCTTACGTCAGGTCACATGTGCTGCAGGTCTTCACACGTATCGTCAACAGCAAAGTATGTATGACTTGGAGTTATACTCTGAAAGAGTGGCATATTCACCCCTCATGCTCATAAAAACTTTGTTTTTAGGCTTTACCTCTGTGTAGGTACAGCGAGGTGATGGAGCTAGCTGTGGGGCGATTGATGGACAAATCCATAAATGTCGTAAAGAGTGCTATCCAGCTGTTGGCAGCCTTCATTGCTCACAACCCATACAGCTGCAAGGTAACTCCAAATTATGTATTTGGACCTAGAACAACAAACTTTTTTACGGTCACAGGCTCACTCAAACTTGTGCTTTGACTTTCAGTTGAGCAGTGCAGATCTAAAAAAACCCCTGGAGAAAGAGACCGCTAAGCTCAGAGAAATTAAAACAAAGCTTGAAGGCAAAAAACCTGGTATGGTCCAACTAATCTTTCACACACTGCTTGCATTACTTTTCTTTGTGCTTAGTTCTCTTTTTCTTGCCCAATGATGAGACCAAGGCGAATATGAGCTTACTGAATGAGAGATTCGTGTTCTCCTTTCCTTGACTGGCAGGTAATCTTGGTAATGTAGAGAAGAATTTCTGCACTGCTGTAAGGGCCTGCCTACAGTAACTTGGCTCCACCCACATCATTCTAAAGTTGCAAGTTAAAGCTTTGAGTGATTTCTGGGAGGGTGCTGACAGTGTGTGTGCGTGAGCGTGTGTATTATAGGCAAGGAGATCACCCAGCTCTCTTTGATATTCAGTCAGCAATGAGTTGCATCTTTGGTAATCTGAGGGCAAAGTTCAGTAAGTGATGTACTTATGAAACCAGACCTGTTTGTGTTTCTTAGATCTATGTTTGAATTCTGTCTTGCAGTTTCAATCAATGTGAATGTCAGTAGCCATTTTGGATCCATGCGGTTTTTGTCAGTCATTCAAACTGATTAACCTATCTAAAGTTTTGTGTGTGTGTTTTTTTTTTTCCTTCTCCATTTTTGTGACTGACATCTACTGCAAGTTGGGGGGTTACTTTGACAAATAAATTTCACTGATTCAACTAAATAGATATGTAAACAGAAACTTATTTTCCTAATGTGACTAGTATCGATTTAAATCGCTTTGCAATGCAAAAAATACTTACTTGCACATGTGAGTGAGTTGCGCTGGAATCATAACAAAAATCAGCAAAAGAAACCTTACCATATCGATCCAATTCTAAGCATAAATTTCACTTATTTTATTTATTTATTTATTATTTCACTTGTTTTACTCAAAATTTATATTGCGCTACAAGTGTAGTTTTCATCAGCTGAAGTACTTCACCTGGTTTCTCCTCTACTCTGTTGAACTCTGTGTGTGTGTGTATGCAGCGGCAGCCCCAACCACGGAGAGAGAAACTCGGCAGAAGCATAAATGTTTTCATTCCACTGACAGCTCCAAATAAACAGCCCTAACTAGAAGCGTTAAACCTGTATCTGATAATGATATTGAGTATATTTTCCATGGTGGGTGGGTGCGCATGCCATTATGTTCTTTCAAAGGGATGGTGCTCACAATATAGCATCATTATATAAGTCAACAAAACAGACTGTCATGGGTTGAAAAAGAAAATGATCAACAGCACACAGGAAAAAGTTTCAGGTTGTGGCCTGGCATTATCATCTTACTATTGATTTATTTCTACTTTTTCATATTGTAAAAGGCTCTTCTGGCCATATCTCATTTATTGCTGCGTGAATTTTTAAAAATGTTTTCTATGCTAGGTATTCCTCTGCATTTTCTTTCCATTCTTAACTTGAGTCCTCCTTATTTAGCTTGAATTTTTCTTCCTCTCCTTGCTGTCAGTGGTAGTGATTAAAGCATCGGAGTTGTGGGCTGCCATGGAGCCTGAGCTACTTATCACTGTCAGGGCAGAGTTGGAGCCCATAAGCGAAATAGTGGAGGAGGAGGAAGAAGATGGGGTTGTGGAGGAAGGAATGGAGGCAGAGGATGACAGAACAATAGCAGTGAAGATTGCTCAGTATCTCCGTGTCAGCAAATACAGGTGATACTAATCAGACGTTTGGCCTTTATAAATTGACCAAAATGTCCGTATGCAGACTATTTTTTTCCCTTTAATACATCAGGCTGACAAAAATAAATGGATGGATTCAATTTCCCACATCCAAACCAAATGATTTGTATGCACACATAAAAGAAAATGTGTCAGGTAAAATTATAGATGAACATCAGTAATGGTGGTTGGCTGTTAATTTATTGCATAAAACCTTTTCTCCCTTCTACAGGAATGCTGTGCGCCTTTGTATAAAAGCCAGAAGCCACTTTCCTGAATCAAAGATCTTTGCTTCTCTGACCACTCTCTCGCCAGAGCATCTAATGAACACGCTAGGTCTGATCTTCAAAGGTAAAGCCTACATGTAGTGAACTTGATGCGTTTCTGTACACTAGATACTCTGCTTAAGTGCTCTCCGTTGTGGGTCCTAATGGAAGTGTAATTGAATATATTTAAGATGTTCAGTTCTTCTTGATTGGAATAGATTAATTTCAGATTACTTTCTACTTTAATTGTCAGTACATTAAGACAGAATAGTTCATAACATGCAGTTTAAAAGATACTCTGAATAGATATTTTACAGCAAAGAATTTTACACTTTTTTTTTTAAAGTCAGCTTTCTCATTCTGATGTACAACAAAGACTGCCTCTGAATAAAACACACATTTTTCTTTGTTATGTTTACATCTCTTGATACACACACATTTCTTAATTGTTTTAGTTGTGGTTATATTCCTGTGTTGTCAAGCATTTAAGACTGCTGAATTATGAGGGAACAATGGAATTGGTTTGAATGGCTGAATTCCTGTGAGAGTCCTGTTTGAAACACATGGATCTTTTCCGTCAGATTCTGATGAGGACACCTCAGAGATAAGCCAGAATTTGCCCCCAACCCCACAGAAAGAGGGGGAGAAAGAGGGTGACGATGGTGAGCTGAAGAAACAGGAAATGTTGGTGCAGTACCTGAAGGACACTGAAACCTTTGCCTTACAAGTGGAGAGGGCAATCTCGGTCATTAATACCATGCTATATTGCAAAACCACTTCAGGTAGGTGGCAGTATTAAGAGATGTTCAAATATGGGCAGATGGTAATTATATAAGTCCATTATAAGTTGTGAATTAATTCCGACAAAGTCAATTTGTGCTACATTTCTGTTTTTAGTGGTCCAGGAGGCCGTGCAGTTTTGTGTGACAGTTTGTGAGTTCAGTGTTGCCAACTCTGTCAGTGGGGTGAGAAAGATGTTGCCTCTAGTCTGGTCAACTGATGCTGCCATCAAAGATGCTGTCATTCAGGCCTACAGGCGCCTATACCTTGATCCTCAGGGTGACACCATAAGGTCTGTGAAACTGCCCCACACATTACAAAGACTGGTGAAAAACAAGCATGTTCTGTTAATCTCGTCTTGTCTTTTGTAGCACTGAGTCGGCTGATTTATTTTTTGTGCACACAAGATAATTTTCTATAGATTGATGCATCACTAATGATTACAGTTGCGCACTGCAAATTTCTCTGCATTATATGGTGGCTAATCAACTTTGATTTTCACCTTAGATTATCATAAAGTGAAATTCTTGCTACCCTTGCACATAAGTGTAACATACCCTATGGTCTTCAAAGCTTAGGCCTTTTATTCCTTTGCTATGCAGATATTAACTTGTGGGCAAAATAAATTGAAAAAGAATCTGGATTTGGGTCTTCAGAGGGTAGTTTTGCATATAGACAGGAGGATAATGGATGATTTCATTGACATACCAAGTCAATTTGCCATTGTACAATTTGAATTTAGACATTGCATATTGATGCAATATGAGGCACGTTGGCAGTTAGTATCTTGGGAAAATATTACATTTGATTAATCACTTGAAACTAATATTTCTTTCAACCAGGGAGGTATTATTTAATTTAAGTATTAAACCAACCGGTGTAGTTCTTGGTTGATATCAGGAAGCCCCAAGTTATTTAAATAAGCCATATTCAGGATAATCTCCTATTCATTCTTTAGGGTGAAAGCTCAGACCCTTGTGGACAGTCTGTCCGAGCTGATGGTGGATGCATCCCTGGGAACAATCCAATGTCTTGAGGAAATCGTGAGTTACTGCCTCATTTTATATTGTCACTTACAGAAACATATTCACATAATGCTGATGTTGATCTGATGATCTGTGTGTTTCCTGTGAGTGTTACACATTTAACAAGGTCAGTGATTCAAAAACATTTATTTGTAGGTACAGGAGTTTTTTGGCAGTGGCAGCAGTCTCCAGTCTACTGTAGTGCAGGTTTTGTGGGAGAGGTTTACTGGCAAACGAGAAACCTCCAGCCTTTACAGGCGAGCTGCAGTGTTACTGCTGGGCATGGCAGCTAGGTAAGTTACACCTAACATTGTCAATGCAACAGGCATGTCCCACTCTTCGCATGTTATAATTACGGTAATGATGATGATAAATATAATAAACTACGAGAACTGACTGATAATGGAAAGAGCTGTGATGATGCTGTATAGAATAGGTGCATTCCTATTATTTACGAGGGCAGTACAGAACAACTAACTTGCTTTTGTTTGCTATTCATTAGGGTTTTCATCAAGAAAAAATATTTTCATGGCAGCATGCAAATTGGTCAACTACATAATTTCTATTCCAATCCCCATCATTAATAAGCATTAAATCATGCTAATTAACACTAACCATTAGATTGTATTGTCATTTGAAATTATGCTTAATGTGAATATATCAATGCATGGATCATTATTGATTCAATCATTCTGAAGGTAATGCCATGACCCTATCAAAACTCACAATAAAGTCTACATATTTATTAAACTAATTTCTGCTTGATTATCAGTCGGTCATGAGGAGTTTGCCACATGATTTCAAGATGATAAAATAATATGTAAATGCTTTCACCTCTATTCAGAAATGTCAGAAAAAAATTTGATTTTCTTTGTCTCCACATACTGCCTTTTAAATATTGTGCTGTTATGATGACGTGCAACACTCCAGGATTCTGTTACATGCGTTTATAGATTAAAACAAATCTACAACATTGCAGTTTGTTTTATGTCGGCCTGAATTAAGAAGAATTCCAACAGTGTTTTAAATGCACTGCTTTTACTTTTTGGCCTTGCTTCACCTTCTCGATATTTGACAGATCCTCTCATTCTGAATGTGTGCTCAGCGTCAGCTTCTCCTCATTGTAATAAGTCACGGCCAGTTGACGAGGTACCCTGCCAGTGCATTTCAGTTTTTGTTTTTTTTTAGTTTTCCCCCTCAGTTTGCCTTAAAGACTGTCACTGCTATAGGCAGGAATGAGCGAAGGAATAAAGATGCTGCGATCCTCCCACGCTGCTGCCTCTCTTCATCCAGCCAGCAGTATTCATAACCTATTAATTTGTATGCGCTTCACCTAACCCATCCTCCTACACATGTTATATGGGCAGGAGCCTAGGACTGGCAAGGCCAGCACACAGTAGTCGGGGGAATGTACGACAGAGTTGCTACCTAACTTGCATCACTTGAGAGCAATAAGAAGAGTATTTTCTAAGCTGTGTTTCTTGTTCATTAATGTCTACATATCTTATAGGGCAGAGCGGGAGGTTGTCCTAAGTAATCTGGACACACTTTGTTCTGTGGCCCTGGGAGAGAAAGTTACTGATGACTTCCTTCTGGCCAGAGATACTGTAATCACCATCTGCAGCATCACTGACCATATCAAGGTAAGAAGACGAACTAGGAGCATGTCACTAATCCTTTCTTTGTAATCACAAGGAATATCTGTGA
>OMNV01004137.1:39147-64906 GCA_900303265.1 Brotula barbata
GGGGGGGGGGGGGGACTCCCTTTGCCCTGTAAAATACCGACCACATCTCAACCACTTGTAATCTTTTTTCTTTTTTTCCTCTTCATTTTTTTGTGTGGTGGGTGTGGCTGATCTCCTACAATTACCTTGTGTACTCTAGGCCTGGAGCAATCAATTATTTTAGTGAATGAGAATTCTGCCGATTATTCAATCGAGTAATCAGATAAGAAATACTCTTGCTATTGCTATTCATTTATGGTAAATGGACTGCATTAATATAGCGCTGTACAATGTTTGCCTCACATTCACCCATTCATTCACACACCGACAGCAGAGGTGACCATGCAAGGCCCACTTGCTTGTCGGGAGCAATTCAGGGTTAGGGTCTTGCTCAGGGACCTTCGACATGGATGGGCGGGGATCGAACCCTTCGATCACTACGCGACCACCCTACCATCTAAGCCATGCATTTAAGTGACATACATTCTGTATTTGAAAGAAATCATCTTCTGAATTACAAAAACAAATAAATAATACATTTCAATTTACTTACAACCTAAAACTAAGGCATTAATGATAGCAGCAATAATAATAATCATAACGATAAATGAGCATTGCCTTTAATTTGTGCAGCTTTCAGAACAACATTTTTAAACTTAAATAGCTCAGGCATAACGTAAGCCTTTACTTCGAGGCATTTGTAGGAGGCAAAAACAAGTGGACAGAAAGATTGGAACAAGACTCCATGCATACAGCTTCATCACACAAGTGATCTGAATATACAAAGTATTTAGCGTATTGAAGAGTGTCTAATTATTTTTATGGCTCCACCCATTAAAGTGTCCTTTAATTCTGTACTGCACTGTTTCCACCAGCAATCAAAGGGAGCTCCATTCAGACTGCCTCAGGACCATCAGCTCTTTACATGTCTCACACAGGCCATCGCTGAAGGTCAATGCAAACATGATCACATTTTATTGTATACATTTTTATTTTATTTTTTTGAAAAATTTCGGTTGCTGCGTAACTTACTCGATGTCATGGCTATTTCTGTCCCATAAACGTCTGTTGGTACTTAATCTAGGTGTGGTGATGGAGGATCCCCATTGGCAGAGCTTCATGGAACAGGCTATACGTCTTTTGTACTTCCTGGCTGAATCGCCTGACCAGCTGTGCTCGCGCTTGCTTCAGCGTAGTGCTCGCCTATTACTAGATCAGATTGCAGAGGGTGGGGAAATCAACAAGGATGTTGGCCAGTCACAAGATGGATCCAACGAACAAAGTGAACAAGGTTTGTCCCACCATGTCTCCTGCTAAAAGATTTCATTGTTTTTAATTTCAGTGAATTTATTCTTGTCTGACTTTGCATTCGCATTTTCTGTCGTGACACATTAGCCCATCTGTATTTTTAATCACGTCTGCCTGACTTTTTCCTGTAGTGAACTGTGTCTGCATGGCCCAGCTGCTGGCTCTGAGTGGCTCTGTAGCTTTTTGGCAAGTGTCCCACCTTGAGCGCAGTGTGAGTACTGAGCTAAGGAGGCGGAGAGGAGAGAGAGAAGAGAGAGAGGAGAAAGAGAACGGCCCATCCAACAAAGCCAAGGTACATCGTTGGGGTAATTGTAAAAATTTTAGCCATCAAGATGACGAAGGAATTAAATTTATATGATGCTGAATTAAAGAATCAAAGTAGTGGCTTGAGGTTAGTCAAGCTTGACCTTGAAGCTTACAGGCAAATTGCAGGAAACAATGTAAGCAACTACTGAATTCTATATTGTAAACCTTTTGGACCAGGTTACACTCAAGTACAATTTTATCTAAAAAGTGCTTTCAAGTGATAAAGAAAAGAGTGATTTGTCACTACAATTTACCAACAGCAAGCTGCCAGTGAAAGTGCTATGGAAGAGGAACTCGGGTTGGTTGGTGCCTCTGCAGAAGACACAGAAGCTGAGGTCATTAGAAAGATCTGCGAGACTGAATTACTGGCCGGTAATGAATATCATTGTTTTAGTTTAAGTATTTAACAACCTTCTTCACAATCCACTATTTAGTTACTTACTTGGGTGAAACATTGAATCAATATTATTTCTCTTTTTAGAGGAGAACCTTCTGTGTGCTTTCCTTCCCCTGTTGGTGAGAGTCTGCAGCTCACCGGGCCACTATTCCCACCCACAGCTCACCACTGCTGCCTGTCAGGCACTCTCACAGTACATGATGATAAGGTACTGGCACCCCTGTTGCTCTCACACTAAAGATGTTTTCTTCAGAAATTCCCTACATTGTAAATTCTGTCTGGCATCCCTTCTGATATCTTGCTAATATTTTAAATTTTCATTTAATTTCACTGGTAGGGGAAAATATTGTGGACGTCATGAACAACTTTTCAATTTTAGTCATCGTCTTGTCTCACTAATACAGAAAGGCCTTTGTTGAAGTAACCATTATATCTGTGCTTTTCAAATCCCCAATGCCAGCCCTTCAGTATGTGAAGAGCACATTCGTCTTCTGTTTACTGTGCTGGAGCGCTCGACTCTGCCTGTTGTCAGGGCCAATGCCATCATAGCCCTTGGTGACCTCACAGTCCGTTTCCCCAACATCTTGGAGCCATGGACACAGAACCTCTATGCCAGGTAACATAGTGACGCACACAATAGAAAATTAATGTGTCACAGTAGCAGTTCATGAACATTCCTCCACCCCACCTACAAGTACATGAATTAGTTCTCCATTAGACATGTGTGATCATAATAGCCATAGCTTTGTTTGCTTTTCCAAAGTTGTAAGGAATAAGTTACACCTGATGGCTCAGCTGAGTGGGTGTATTGTAAATGTTTCACCACGGCAAACTTTCACCTGTGCCTATACACTTGAGCCATCCTTATCTGGATCCCACTTCTCAGTGCGTTTTTCCTTTCAGCAGCTCAACTTTGCTGCTGTCATAATGCTCCACTGAGCCAGATGATGGGAAAAGTTTACTCTTTGCATCAAGACTTTCCAATACAGAGCCAGCTTTGAGATGATGTGTGGTGATTAACCCCGATATCCATCTTGTATCTAACCTCTAACGTCACCATAGGAACTGGTCAGGGTTTCTTGGCTTTAAGAAAACCCACCCCCGCTCATGAATTGGGATGGAACATTAGATCAGCTCACATGGGTAATTTTGGACACTGGGCAGCTTAATTACTATTATATTATAGATTGTGACTAGAAGTGTTGTAATTATACAGGGTGGTTGGCTGGGCAGGGAGGAATAATTTGGGGTGGCATCAGAAGTTCGACAAGACATAAAGCTGAACCTTAGACTATTTTTCACCTTGAGTTTGTGCAGGAGAAATAAAACCTATTAAATCCTTTTTTTCTTTTTTTCACAAACATGCGCATACCCTGAAGCCCTCTTTAAAGTTGTATTAACTAAGTTATTCTCTTGTAATGTAATGTGGCTTTAATTATAATGGTAGATAATGTTCACAACAAGATATTTCAGTATTGTAAAAAAAATTCTGTCCTTTCATAATACTGCATTACCCTCCTTGTGTTTCATAACTGATAAGCATTTCAGTGTTCCCTAATTGTCTCCCACACGCCAACTCCTCCACTGTTCTCAAACCTGCTGCCCTGGAGCCTCCTGATAAGAGCATTAAGAATTAATTACCCTGTTTATTGCTGTGGTAATCCGCCGCATTGGAATGTGGAAGTTCTAAGTGTCTGATCCTCTGCCAGGAGTCTTGCTCTTGGCCATTAATGGGAAATGGTTAATGACTTTCTTTTGTTGAGTGTGTTTGGGGAAGAGTAAATCCAAATTGGTCTCAGAATGCCATGAGATTGGCCTGGCACAGCATGTCCAGTTCCATTGTATGTCAGCTGAGGCTGTGACAGGTGTTTGGTTTCACTAACAACCTGCCTAATTTCAGGTTTTTACACAAATCTTAATTGCCTCAGACTGGAGATATACCAAATGCACAGGCAGGTGATAAGAATTCTTCATTTTAACCGCTTTGACACCCTCTTGTCCTCCAGGCTCAGTGATGAGGTTCCTTCAGTGAGGCAGACGGCTGTGACAGTGCTTACCCAGTTGGTGCTTAAGGATGTGCTCAAGGTTAAAGGTCAGGTCAGTGAGGTCGCTGTGCTTCTAATTGACTCCGAGCCCCATATAGCCAGCCTGGCCCTCAATTTCTTCAACGAGCTGGCCACCAAGGTACGCACACCCGCCATGAAATTCAATGACGAGAATCTCAACAGCAGAAGCATGAATAATTAGGAAATGTGTTCTTCCCTATGAATGATGTCGCCCGTCAGGACAATGCAATCTACAATCTGCTCCCAGACATCATCAGTCGACTGTCAGACCCAGAGAGAGGCATGAGTGCAGAGGATTTTAATACCATCATGAAGTGAGTTGCATGGCTCTCTCTCTAATCCCACCTACTGGCTTTGTCCATCCTATGAAGTAGCTGGCATGCCTGGGCAATACGGCCCTCTTAGTTTGTAGTCTGATAAGTTCATTGATGACTTTATTGGACTTTTCACATTACATTACAGTGACTTAATACTACAAGAGAAGTCAGTCAATTTGGCTGGAATGTTCCTTTAAAAAAATTCAAGTATCCTCAAATGGTATAGAAACGTATCAGCCATGATTCACTACAGAAACATCTGGGCTTTGTAAACGTACGGATGTGATGATTGTGTTGTTACACAGCTTCCAGAATGTGTTTAGAAAATGGACAGCTGATGTATTTTGAGGCAGCTTTGTGCAGATGCTTAATTGTGTGTTTTCACAGACGGCTGTTCTCATACATCACCAAAGAAAGACAGACGGAGTCTCTCGTGGAGAAACTTTGTCAACGATTTAGGACTGCAAAGTGAGTACATGCCTACCCACTTTTATCTCACTGTGTCGTGAGGCCTCTGCTCTCTTTGTTTTACTTGCATTTTCATGTTCCCCTGCTCATGTGTGACATTGTCCTATAGTATTTCATTTGTACTTCATTATAGGGGTGGATACGTGGGTAATTAGTGGGTGTTGAGTGTGTGAATAGAGATCCAGCATTTAAGTGCTTTCACAGTTCACTTCACCTGTCGCCTTAACAGTGACATCTTCTATTCACTCATTTTGTCATGGAAACCGTCCGCCTGAGAAGCCAGAAAAGAGCAATTCAACCCATCGAAACAAGTGACCCTCCGCTCACTTTAGAAAACAGTCGTTCATTAAACCATGAACTCCCACATTTCAGCCACAGTATTATTTGAAAAGGGAAAGTCATCAGAAGTAATTTCTTATCCTATTCATCAAACTAAAAAAGACAACAATAAATGGGAAATACTTGACGACAAATAATTAAACTTGAAAAAACAAAAGTTCAAATATGGTAACAACCACAAAAGTATCTGGCCAATAATCATCAACACAAAAGAAAAGGCAATTCATAAACAATCAATGAATTCAGATTAAATTCTTTCCGAACCACATGAATTAAATGTTCTATACTTTCTACAGTGATCTATACTCGTAACATACTTGTAACAAACCCAAACCATCAGAAATTGTATGATTTTTAAATAATCATCGCAAGAACAAGCCAACGCACTTGATACAACACTCAGTAAAGCCCAAAATCCAGTGCCAAATAATAAATCACCGGGACGGCAGCTGAATTCATTTCTGGCACATTATCACCACTATTGTTCAGATTAATGACAGAAATTAAACCAGACAAGATATATTGTGCTTTAATGATCCCTGGAAATTTACCCCTTTCTTTTTCTTCTCAGATGTATGTAAGGCGCACAGTGGTGGGATGTCATTCTCTGCAATGCTATCGTCCAAAAAATATAGCTTTCAATCTGTCCTGCCCTTCACAGCATTTACTTCAACCATTGCCATTATTACAATAGTTATTTTATTTCTTTCTCTTCATCTACAGTATACCTCTATAACCCTACACACCATCAAATAGATATTCAAACATACCACTACCCAATATCTCTTACACCTTCCTCTCCACGGCACTTTCACTGTGATCACCCCACCATTGTTGGTATGTGCTTTTTGGTTTGTTGTGATATCTTCCTGGGTGACTCACCAACCTATACTCAGCCCCACAGGAAGAACATCTTACATTACATTATGAAGGAAATGAAAAATGAATTACATGTAAGGGGCTCCTAGGAAATGAGATTTGGCCCAAATGACCTAATGAACAATGTCATGGACTTGATCTTGAATTTCCGACTTTCATGGTTTCTAATCGGCCCTTTCCTCATGTCTCGCCAGGACGGAGCGTCAGTGGTGTGACCTGGCCACGTCTCTGTCTCTGTTGTCCATGTGTGAGCGCAGTTTTAAGAGGCTGCAGGAATGCTGGGAGTGTTACGGTGACAAGTTGACTGAACCTGGAGTATATCAACCACTCCTCTCCATCACCGCCAAGCTTCGTCGTGGGGCCAAACCTCAGCTTAAGGCACATATTTTACCTGCTTGACATTTTTTGTTTGGATGCAACTTTTGTTCTTCAACGAGGGTCACTTCTTTCTCCAGACCCAGGTAGACGAGTTTGAGAAGCGTCTGACTGCGGTCCACACCCGGGGACTGGAGAATGTAGAAAGCCCTGAGATGGAGGAGGAGAACCAGAAAGAAGGAGGATCCTCTGGGAAAACAGTGTTGCGCACACCTTTGCCAACCAGAGGTCGACCAAAGTCCAAGAGAGGTGAGTAGACGTTCACGCGGCTGCACTGTGTGGAAAATGCACAATAGTTTTTCTCTGAATTTACTGTCTCTATAGGCAAAATAATTGATTTCCTCTCTTTTTTAGCTCAAGCAAAGCCTTCCATGTCCAGTTGTGGTGACGACAGTTTTAGGACTCCTCCAAAGTCCCGCAAATCTAAGAAACCAGTGGTTGTCTTTACCAGTGATGAAGAGGAGGATGAAGATGGTAAGTGTAGACACATTTTTCTTCTGTTTAACTTTGAAAACAGTTTTCTCTTGAGTGTTCTGAGCTTCGGGCTAAAAAACTAGATTTTTAATTTTTACCATTGATCAGTTGTCAGAAGTCTATTTTCTATTTAACGTATTACTTCATTTTTGACACAAGTCAGTGCTCACTAATATCCTGTTGAGTATATAAGCAACAAATTCAGGTGTATTTACACTGCAGAGCTGAGCCCTTACATTCACGCTACTTCAATGCTAAAAAAAAAAACCTCATTCAATTTCTGTGGATATTCCTTAGAGCCCGTTTAGAAAAGGACTTAAATACAAATGCGCTTCACTTACAAACATTCCTGTAATTCTGCCTGTTTTCATTTTAATTTGTATCAGATGCCATCATGGCAGAGAGTGAGACGCCCAAAGTGATGACTCCCATCGGCCGCTCATCCCGACGAGCTCGTCTGAGAAACTGATGTCTCTTTTTTGGTTTGTGTGTTTGTTTGTTTTATTTCTATGTTACCTGTTGTTCCATGTCTAAAATTCTGTTTTCAGTGATCTATTGCTTTTAATGTGTATTTTAACTTTTAAACTTTTTAAAACCATTTTTTTATATAATTTTTACGGACATTGCTACTTACAACCACACTAAGGTAGCCTGATGTACCTCAATGCATGGTCAAGGCTTCTTTTGTAAATCTAGTTGGGGTTTGATAGAAAAGTCATGACTATCTCAGTTTGTGTTGTCACTTGCTGCCCTGTGCATACTGAGGAAATCTTAACAGGTGGACACCAAATAAAAATGTGAAGCATCAGTTACGTCAAGTGAATTTATGCCATCATTACAGAAGCTTTGAATGTGTCCTTGTGTTGTGTTTGAACAGCAGAGCCTAATGTGCTGTCACAGCTTGCCCAGACAGTATTACTACCCAACTCTCATCCCTTCGTTTTCTTTCATGCTTTCTCTCATATCAACTTTCAGTCTTTACCAGACATGTGAAACACGTTGTGTTTCCAGCGAGTGTAGCTACCTCTTTTTTTACAATCTGTTTTCTTTAATATCTGACGGGTTTGCCGTTGCCTAGTTGGCAGCCTCGTTTCTCCCGTAATCAATCACTTTAGTAGGTCTCCCCTCGCTGCCTGCTGCTCCTTTCCCTCCCATCCTCCTCCCACTCTCAGCTGCCTACTTACCTCCTACAGGGCTCCTCTCTGCACTAACATCACAAGCACAGTAGCTTTACCCCCTCCCCTCATCGCTAATCTCTCTCCTTTTCGCCTGCTCTCTCCCACACAGTCGTCTCTTAAAAGACGTGATGGATGAATTTCTGTATTTATAATTGTTATATTATATAAAGACACTTGCCAACTAGAGGCTAGCAATATCATTTTAGAATTGCATCACCAGTTCGACTTCATCTGAGGACATCGTGTAGTTTAAATATAAATGTACTCTGCATGTCAAGTGTGTGTGTGCGTGCATGGATCATTTTTAGCTTGTTCATTGTTTTCCTATGGAAAAATGCACTTGCACACAAAGCTTTTCATCGCTCAAGATGCTTTAATTGCCGTTGTCGGACAGATAATTGAGCAATTTATCACTTCAACGATGGACACTGATCCACGCTCAGTATGTGATGCATCCATGTGGGTGCAATGGTTCATTTGTAATCTAAAGCTGCTGAACTTTAAGATTTGTGTGCTAGATTGTACTGCTCCTGCTGGTGTTGTGGTAATTTTGCGGCAGGGGGTCCAGGGAGCAGATGGCAGTGACAGACTGTAACTTACCCAACAGAGAGGGAGGTCAGTGCATGCTGGGAAAGACCACAAAGACAAAGGGGAGAGAGTCAGGGTACTGTGCATCAGGGGCATGGTTACCACATGGGCAATGCATAATTCACATTAATCAATAATCTGAACTGAACGTACTTTCCAACCTGGATGCTTCACACACCGCTGGAAACACTTACCAACCATCGGCTGCTCGTTGCCCTCGGACTTTGGCATGAGCTTGGTGCACGGTCCAACACAGTCACCTTGACAATGACAATCACGCTCTCCAAGGCTATGACATCATTCGAAGAAAGAAAGAAAGAAAGGAACTGGGGGGGGTGACTTCTGGCGCTACAAAACCTCTGCAGCATCCCAGCAGATGTCCTAACATTCAATTTCTGCCAAATGCACAGACGCAAGAAGAGAAATCATCTTTTTAATTCCATCACAGAAAGAGAAAGAGGAGGAGTGGGAGGAGCCAAGTGAGAGAGATAGTAATGCCTTCAGCAGGTGCCAACAAGTGAGAGGTAGTTTAGAGGCTGAGATGGAGAAGAGCTTCTAAGAGCAAGACACAAGACTAACGTAACAGGTGAGCAGTTTTATGTTTAAGAGAATTTGATCACAGAGGTAAAGAACCAGCATGCAGTTTGGTGCTTTTTACGTATTATGCATGTAGAAACCAAATTGAAATTTTGAAGTTTCCATTGTTTATTTTTGCATAGTATTAAAACAAGAAGTGAATTTCAGGATTTTTATGAGGCAATTAAATTTGAATTTGCTGTTAAAGTCATTTCCATTAATTGAGCTTATTTGTCTCTTGCGTAATGCTGATGAGGGTTGGATTTAACCGAGGATGTTGCACAGCTTAGAGTTTGTGAAACAGAATCTTAAGTACTTCAAGCAACAACAAAAATTAACAGTAATTGTTTTAATAGTATAGAAACATTTCTGGTTCTACGAACAGTCCTGGGTGTCACTGAGACTACAAATATGTGTGTAAAATATTCACTTCATTGCATCACAGATTAAAATTTCTCTGATCTTATCCCTTTTGTGTTTGTGTGTAGACAGTGAGTGTGTGTTTAATTCTTGCGCTGCTCCCGGTCTCTGCTTGCCATGCTGTATCCTGCTGTGCTCTGTGCCACTCTGCTTCTGCTGGCACCCCTGGAGAACACAGAGGGTCGAGCTCTGCACCCATCTCCTGATGCTGTGCAGGTACGCAGAAGGTGGGCAGTAAGAACCGGGTGGGGGTCTGAGAGGAGAGATTGTAAGGAGGTGAAGAGCAGCTAGAGGAGCTTTTAGAGTAGAAGGAAGAAATGAGGGAGGGAGAGCCGGAAAGAAAGAGCCCGAGTAATGAAATGTACCACTGATTGAATTATTCTCCTTTGTACACTCGCTGGCAATTAAATTTGATTTTTGTTTTGCCCTCTACAGTTTATGGAGCAGTTTCTGGAGAGGTATAATGATCTTTTAACCCTGGACGACCTAGAGAACCTGTTGAACAGCCAGCTAGAGGAGCCCCCCTCCATCCTAACCAGTGGGGCCAAAGCTGCCGAGTACCCCAAATGGGGTGATGCACAAACACAGGCTGAGACCCCCTGGCTCCGCCTGCTGAAGGGGGCGCTTGTCAGTCAGAAACGAGCTGAACCGGACCGGTCAAGGAGGGGCTGGAACAGAGGATGCTTTGGCCTGAAACTGGATCGGATCGGGTCCATGAGCGGACTGGGCTGTTAGAGGAGGAAAGCAAAAAAAGTGGAAGGACTGATAGCGTCCGTCTCAGAGTATAATAAGGAAAACACACAGGTGTTCAGTGAGGGATGTTTACATGCTTAAAGTACTTGTAGTAGGTGTACACATGCAGCGTTACTTTTGTACGTTCATCCAGCATCACCGTGGCTGTAAAACAGCTGTAGTTTCTTCCTCGTGTAAGAATTTTACTCAATATTAGGAAAACATGAGCAATGTTTTCATGACGTCATCTCTCATTGTTAGGTTGTGTTAAGTAAAATGGCACTTTACGTATTTCCAGCTTTGTGGTTTTAGACAAATGTTTATTCTGTGGCCAGGGACTGTGTTTAAATTACGTGGATATCCAAAAAAGAGATTCCATTTTGAAAATTCTGCCGTTTACTTATGATTGGCATGAATAAATGGATTTGCCTTTAAAATGGCTCTGCTCTGGTCTTTGCTTATATAAATGTCAAACGTTCATCCCGGTTTTGTGTTGCATCATCTCACTTGGCGTCTTAAAGTGGAGCGTATATTGGAGAATGTGAGGACTGCATGGCTGTCGAAGCTGTTTAAGACAAATGCATTCTACTCTGAGGTTACATACAATATCTCCCGGTAAACCACTTAAAGCAGAGCACACGGAAATGAGACATATTTTGCCATGTGTGTCAACATTTCGTACAGTAATACCTCCAGTGCTTTAAGCTCTGTTTATCTACTTAGTTCCTTTTAGCTGTCGGATCCTCATTCCTTCTCCCAGCGTTGTACCCAGTTTAAGAACCACACAGAATCACCTGCAATCACGGCAGAAATATATCTAACTATAATCACATTAACTTGAACAGTGACTAACTACAATTGAATCACTGCATTGGGCTTACATGCAGTTTTCCACCACAACACAGGGGGTCCTTCATCACTTGGTTTATTTTGGTGTCTCTCACGGCTGAGTGTCCCACATGCAGCTGCCCTCTGGACTTCAGACTGGACTCTATTATAAGACACAGCCAGGCCTGATTTTTACAGCCAGATATGAAAGTAATCCATGCATTTAGTTTTGTTCTTTTGCAGTTGTTATGTAAATCAGAAAAAATTTCACAGGTATCATAAATGACGTCATAACAAATAACAAAACAATACCACTGTATTCCCTCTTATTAACGCCACGCATACAGATAACGCAGAGGCAAAATGATGTCAGGATATTTTGATTGAACGTGAGGAAGTTTGCTGTCGATAAGGCTGCAATCTCAATTGATGGGAAGATTGTGATCTGTCTGAGGCAGCATCTGGTCACGTACAGTTCTGTGAGTATAACAGAGCCAAAGTGTTGACTAGCTGGCCAGTGTCTAAACTTAGCCTGACCTTTAATTCCCCTCTTTGACCTTAAACTGTAAAGCGGAGGCCGAGTCTGGCATGCAAACGCTTGTGTCAGTTCAGGCCACAGAATATCACCGAGCTCACTGTTCAGTAACATGTAACACAGTAACATGTCTGAGCGGCTGCCACAGAATATGTCTGACTACATATGGACCACAGTGGGAGTGGCTGCACCTCGTCTGGCTGTAGGTTTGGTCCAGCCACAGTATGTGCTGCACATTCCCAAATGAGTCACCAAAAACTAAAAGCAATGAAATGAATGAGCGATAACACATTCTGTGTGCAAAAAGGAACGGTGAGGACGCTTTATCTCGCAGCAGCAGCCCGAGACGCTGCTTTGTGTGAGCAGCAGTGCAGTTTTGTTGTGTTCAAACCTTTAAAAGGCTGTTTTTACAGCAGCATTCAGATAGTTCGTCCCTTTGTTGTTTATCCTCACAGAAGAAGCTGAAAACCTTGAATCCACTGATTCTGCCTCTCCTGCTCATGCGTAATGGTCATGGGGCGCTGCGGCCGCTGTTGGGATGGAGGGGCACAGTGAGAAGAGCATTTACGGACCGGCGGAAAGTTAAGGGTCATGGTCTTTGGACATTAAATGTCACAGCCGGGAAGACAGAGATTTGATCCTCCGTTTGCTCTCTTCATCTGTGACTCTGTTTAATGAGAAGGTCAGCAGGGACTCCTCCCTCTTTTTTTACTCCACTCTCCCAGGGCTTGGATATGTGTGTAACTCTATCTAGACCTCATACTTAAAGACAAGAATGGTCTAAACGCAAGAAAAGACATGATTGCACTGTAGATATATGCATAGAACTTATAATGGAATTGTTTAAATCTCAATAAAAAAAGTTACAAACTGTGCACTTGTTACACACGTTCAAAGAGCAGCTGAGACATAACGGGTAATTTAACTTAAACACACACAAAGTTTCATTCTAGAAGTCGGCCTGTCACTGAGGCAGACTGACGACCTTGACATTCACAGAGGGAGGGGCGAGGAGCCGTGTCCATTGGGGGCGTGGCTTCACTGTTGGTCAAACATAAAAACACACAACTTAAATTTGTTCTTCCCCACTCACACCCGGAGTCACAAGACAGACTGAAGAATCTCACAAACGGTAAATATAACCTGATTGATTGTTTCATAGATTTAGATCGGGGAAATACGTTGCCTGGTAGTTTTATAAATCCATTTGCTGAAACAAAATCACTTTACCTCCTGTTTGAAACATGAATATGCTTGTGGTTAAACTTATGTTTAAAGTTAAGAAATGTGGAACAGCAGGCTTGTGTGTGTATCATCCAAGAGTCCAGTCATGGAGTTTCTTTATATTTGCTTGGACTGTTTTGCATGTTCCTTTAAACCAGCTTCTCTTGCTTATGTCACTGGAAAAATATTATATAAATAGTGGTATGTCAGTGTTTGATTAAAACGATCCCCCTCTTCTTCCTCCTCATCCTCCCGCGTCTCCTTCCAGAGGACTAGACCAACCCAGGCAAAATGGTGAAAGTCGGTATCAATGGGTAAGAGAACACTTTCAGCTTGTCAACTCACAGAATTACCGAAATCACCTTTAGCTCTTAAACTTCAACAATGTCTTAAAGTTAAACACAAATGAGTCCATCTTCATTTTAATTCCAGTGATGCACTAAAATGCTCAAATTTTCCGATGGTCTGAAATATCTGAACAAAATGACATCTGAACACAATCAGAATTTTAAAAAATATATTAGAATAAAAAAATAAAATTCCATAGCCTTAAAAAGTAAAGGTTACTGTAATGTTTTTTTCTATCATACTGACTTAAGAAATTGAGATTTTAATGCCTTTTCATAATATTTATATATATATATATAACTGATATACACAATAATGAATTGTTTACTAATGTGAGAATTTAAGTGCTTTCTGAAATAATCCTGAGTCTTAAAGTGTACTCTATCACCCATTCTTTTGATGGTCTTTAAGGGGTTAAAACACGCAGCGTCAACACTCTGCAGGATTCATTTGAACTAGACTACATAAATAATGAATAAGAAGAGCAGAAGCTCCCATTGCCACACCCCTTTGATCTGTCCATGCAGGGAGGGTTTAGCTGTTACGTCATGAAGTGTTACTGCTTCTAACATTTGGGTTCAGGGTTCAGGGGTTGTGCGGCTGTGTGGACCTTGAAAACAACATTCATGGCTTTCAGTGTGGAGAAATGTGACTGTGTTATATACGCAAACGGGCAGGTACACAAACCTATGGCCTAGTGTGACGCTGTCCTTTGGTCCCTCAGTAGATAACAATGTGAGCAGCAGCTCGGACCTCGGGGTCGTTCGACAGAGAACCGCTTTTCTGCTGTCATCACCAGCAAAGGACATTTCTAAACACACCTGATGTAAAACTAGTATGGACCTATCTGGTTCCTGTTTCCTCCTTAATCTCCCCTAGCATACTTTTGTCCCCCCCCCTGCTCCGTGTCCTCCCCCTAACGTCTGGGGACAGAGTGTATCTGTGACAGGGTTCGGATCTGTGGTTAAACAGTAACTCGGCCTCTGATCAAACATTGTAACGCCGTCATCAGGATTACCACATTCCAGGTTCATTTAGACTTTAGCCCCAAAGGGTCAGAACCAACACACACACACACACACACACACACACACACATACCTTCCTTGGCCCCCCCTCCTGCCTTGAACCCTGCCCTTTCCTCAGTGGTTTCAGGTCATCTGATGCATCATGTATCTCCCTACACAAAGACAAACAGCAGAGCGTTCGTGTGGATCTAATGATGAACATTGATTTCACATACGGAGCCGCTGTAGGTTTGATCACAGCTCTGTTTCACTAGAACGCTGCAGTCACAAGCAATGACCTCTGCCAGTGTTTAGTGCTGCCATAGCGCCATCTAGAGGCCAGTCTAACAAACAACACTCCTCTCATTTCAGATTTGGCCGCATCGGTCGTCTGGTGACCCGTGCTGCCTTCAGCTCCAAGAAGGTGGAGATTGTGGCCATCAATGATCCTTTCATTGATCTGGAGTACATGGTGAGTCGAGCACATTATCAAGTCAAAGAAACATGTTGTATGTGTCTGTCATCAACCACGTAATCTAAATATTATTTTTTTTAACAGGTCTACATGTTCAAGTATGACTCCACCCACGGCCGCTTCAAGGGTGAGGTGAAGGTCGAGGGTGACAAACTGGTCATCGACGGGCATCAAATCACTGTGTTCCACGAGTGAGTTGACGTTGTTTAGGATCAGGGTGGTACATTTTAATGACACACGTGGTATCAGGAAATATTGAATCTCACACACTGTTTCCACTCTCGCTTTCAGGAGAGACCCCACCAACATCAAGTGGGGCGATGCCGGCGCCAAGTATGTGGTTGAGTCCACTGGTGTGTTCACCACTATCGAGAAGGCCTCTGTAAGTACACACTCCTCAAATAGCAATATATGTTGTTATCGTGCTGAGATGTGCGTGATGACACATTTCATGATACTCGCCATCCACAACGACAGGCTCACTTGAAGGGCGGCGCCGAGAGAGTCATCATCTCTGCACCCAGCGCTGATGCTCCCATGTTCGTCATGGGCGTCAACCACGAGAAGTATGACAACTCCCTCAAGGTTGTCAGGTAAGAAGATGAAAAAGTGGCTCCCAGAAACGGTTCGGATGAAGTCCTCATCGGTAGATATCTGCCATTTAACCGTTTGTGTGCCTCTTCATAGCAACGCCTCCTGCACAACCAACTGTCTTGCCCCCCTGGCCAAGGTCATCAACGACAACTTTGTCATCGTTGAGGGCCTGATGGTGAGGATAACAACGCAGGCGTTACGCCAGAAACGACAGCATGACTACAGATTTAGGGGGGAGTGATATTTAATTATCCTTCCTCTTTGTCATTCAGAGCACAGTTCACGCCATCACCGCCACCCAGAAGACAGTGGACGGTCCCTCCGGAAAGCTGTGGAGAGACGGCCGTGGTGCCAGCCAGAACATCATCCCCGCTTCCACCGGTGCCGCAAAAGCTGTCGGCAAGGTCATCCCCGAGCTCAACGGGTCAGCACCGTAACCCCGGCGCGTTTATCGTCGCGTATAAATCCATCAGACCTGATATTTACAGTTTGTGACCCTGCGTTCGTGTTTCACAGCAAGCTGACCGGCATGGCCTTCCGTGTCCCCACACCCAACGTGTCAGTGGTTGACCTGACTGTCCGTCTGGAGAAACCTGTGAGAAAACACACACACGAAGCATACAATCATTCATATAGTCATTAGTTTAGTTTTACCTGTGGATTAAAAGGTTATTATAGCATGGAACAGGATTACTGCTGCATTTTCATAGTTTGAGTAAGGATTGTAAATAAGGATTGTAAATAAGGATTGTAAATAAGGATTGTAAATAAGGAGTTTAACAGCCAATGAGATATGAGAGTTTTCCTCACCTATGGTATAAAACAAACATGTTACACACGTTGAACAGAGAACCCTCTCTCCTCTTTACAGGCCAAATATGACGACATCAAGAAGGTCGTCAAGGCCGCAGCCGATGGACCCATGAAGGGAATTCTGGGATACACAGAGCACCAGGTCTGTTCTTGATCATCTCTTATCTTCAAACACTTTACAGTTTGAAACATTTTTTTTTTAAACACACTATTCCCCGCCATCTCCTGCAGGTGGTGTCCACAGATTTCAACGGCGACGAACGCTCCTCCATCTTCGATGCTGGCGCTGGCATTGCCCTCAACGACCACTTTGTCAAGTTGGTCACATGGTAGGATTAAAGAGACACACACAGGAGGACGCGCGTGTTGTTTTAATAAGAATCACACACACGCACAAATGGTTAACGTGACGTCCTCGGTAACGAACCTTTTCTTGTTTCTCAATCAGGTACGACAATGAGTTTGGATACAGCAACCGTGTCTGCGACCTGATGGCTCACATGGCTACCAAGGAGTAAAAACTACTGACTGATTGTTCGATGCCTCATCACCCACATTCTCCTGATTGCAGAGTCATGCATTTACAATAACAAATTGTACAATCTATAACTCTGCCCGGGTTCCATCAGAAAATCTAGCCACATTATCCGCCTGAGGAAAGGTCCCACAGAGACCAATTATTTTTTTATTGTCCCTGTTCTGGTCTTGTGTGAGATGCAGCGAAGGTGTGAGAGTCTTTGTCTGTGGTACTGAGGTACCGCGGTCAGAGGTGGAATAAAGTCCTCTGTTTGTGAGAAAACATGGCCTCTGCTCTCTTTTATCACCATGCAGAAATCTGGAGGATTAGGTCTGTTGGATTAAGTGTAAATATTGGTTGATCGATTTATCAATAGGTCACTGAATTTGGATTAGATAAATTTCCCCTCATGGGAATACACTGACAGCTCTGAACCATTTGAATTCTACATTGTGCGTAGCTGTAGAGGATCATTTCTCTTTATCTCGCCATACATAATAATTCTTAAGATTCCTGCACCCACAATAGAAAAATCTGTGTCCAGTACAGAACCCTGGTCGATTCAGGTGATTTAAAGGCGACAGGATCAAAATTTGTTCCAATTTCTCCCACTGATCAACCTACAACGTGCATTTGTGTTTTCCAGAACTTAAATGTTTTCATTCATTTATCCCAACTTTATGAAATAGTGAAATCAGAGAAGGTCGTCTGCATTCATTCATATACGTATGAACGTGAGCACAACAGTGTTTTCTAATTCATCTGTTCAACTCCATCATCACTGTGATCTTCAAAGTTGAAAGTCATACATGAATCTGTAATCTGATGAAAATATGTGCTGCCTAAGTGTCCAAGCTTCTTTATAATCTTAATTTATTCTGATGTATTCTGTTCACCTTTATTGGATTTATTAATGACAACGTTGATTATCTCAATGAAAGTGGACCTCTGCAGTATTTGAGAGAGGTGGCAAAGGATGACGAAGCAAGTGACAACTATCACACACACACACACACACACACACACACACTTCACACACAGAAAAACAGGACTTGCCAAGAGATGCAAAGTGAAGGCATGATAAAGTTGTTACATTTGATCAGTAATTGTTTACCATCTTCACTGTCAGTTAAGTGTTAGTGATAATAATAATAATTGCTTATAGGTGTTCCTGATTGATATTGAACACTTTTATATAATCATTGAGGTCACAGTGATTACTGATACTTACCTACATGCAACAGGGCAAGAGAGACTGAAACTAATAAACAGATCAGCTCCAACTGTCAACGTAGGCTTTCATTTTAGCCAAAATTATGCAAAATATGATTTTTCCTTCCTGAAGAAATAATAATAATGAATAATAAATAAATAATATATATATATATTTTTTTTCTTTCTATGACTAGGAGCCGCAAAGTGCAACTTTTGCAAAAGCAAAACACTTCTGCTTGTCTTCATAATTGCTTCCACTGTCAGACCATCACAAAGAAAATCAATGCTGTGATGGACAAATGGGCCCTCAGCTCTCCTGATGTCAAACTGTTTGTCTGCTAAAGATTTCTCCTGGATTGCTTCACTTTCGATTTTGGATTCAGCCACTTGGAGGCGCCATTTTTCTTTCATCCAGGTGCAGGGGAACTGTCTCACCGGGTGTTGTTGAGAGGCGCACATTACTGAGTGAGAACAGCAGCCATTTGGTAATAATCCAGAGAGTGCGGGGCTGTAAGTCCTCCTCCCTCTGTCAGCCTGTGTCACACCTGGATGTTTTGGAAAGTTGGGTGGATTTGGCACAGCGTGCAAGCTAAATTCACAAATGAAGTCACCTCATTATACCTTTGTGTTTTATCCCTGTTTATCACATATGTGCATCAATTTAACCAATACATTGTTTTACCTTGATAAAATATGATTATTCCCCAGAATTACCAAGTTATCATCAATAATCTGTGATGGTGACACTTCTCTCTGCAGTCTAGACGGCAGAAACATCATAGTCTACTCATTATTCAAATAAGGATGAAGAATAAATCAGTCAATAAATCAGTCAATACCGATGAGCTGACTGAAATGTGGTGGACACCACAATTTTGAGTACGATCGATCAACGATGAGACGAGTTGTCTTGCTGCTGTGGCCGCATCTCTCCTACTGGGTGTATGTCTACCCAGTGCCCCGGTCTGCCGCCAGTTAAATGGGCACTTTAGCACTGCACTATTCCAGTTGTTTTATTCACATGTAGTCAGCAGCCACTATATGACCTCATCTGTCTACAGATCACAACTTCAATGGCGCCTTTTGAAAGATGATGATAGCAAAATGAAGTTACAGTGTATAATAACAGAGGGCATAATCCTAGATTCTTCGTATTGGCCTGTACTGTCCAAAACGAACTGCAGGGTCCTATATGCTGACCTGGAGGGAGGCCCCTGTGACATGACAGGGGGTGTTATTCACACATATACAGATGGATCAGGAGAGGAACACAACATTTTGGGGTCTTCAAGAAAGATATTAACGCATTAGTACTGCAGAAATGCAGCACATTAGATTATTAAATTATTTTTTAGCCCTGGATTACTCTGCAAATCAGTATCCTGCTCTGTATATTCTTGCCCACACCTATTGATTTAGAGAAGTATTGATCACATTATCGGTCACACTAAAGTCTCAGTCAAAGCTGCATGCACACTGTGCACTATGTGAGCTGCACATGGTCATGCTATGTTCATTTAGTGCTTTACATGCTCCTTTCCTCTTTAGGTTAATGGATTGAGAGGCGCCATGCGTCTCTGTCCATCGTACTGATGTGGGTTTACACTTTGCACCGGGCCTCCCTGCCTGTTTTTGGCTTTGGGAGCTACAGACCAGACCCTTATGGGCCCACTTGCACTATTAACTGGTAATCTGCATTAAAGTGTAGTGACCCCTCTGCTGCCTGTCGCATGCTTACTGATTTGTATTCCTCATGCATTTGTAGACAAACATAGCAAGCACAGTCTTTCAGAGATCAGACACCTCTGCTTGTATTTCATTAAGATCGCGTCTGTATGTTGTCAACAGTGCAAGAGAGGAACCTTTACACACGTGATACTTGACACAAGGGTTACACCAATCCAATGCAGTGCAAAACAGTACCCCTTTTTGCTAAATTAATCTAATAAAACCTTCATTGCTGTAGTTATTCAAAGAAACACATCTGAACTGAAGAGATATGGAAATGCACTTGGTAAATGGTAAATGGTAAATGGACTGCATTTATATAGTTGAGTTAGTTGAGTTATATAGTACACTTGACACTCATCTCGCAATATGGAGTTTGTTTTAATAGACACATTTGCTTAATATATACGTGGGATAGTATGTTGTCCCTTCTAAAAATGAGGTAAAACTTTTATAATTTCATGTACAGACAGACTGACAGGTAGATGTTGTGGGTGTATTATTTGAAAGTAAAGTTGTTGTTTTTTTGTTTTGTTTTGTTTTTTTACAAAAGGGGGGGATTACGCTACGGTTGTACTTGCAGACAGCAAACGGTTAATGGGGCAATGCGCCTCTACGTTCGTATTTACGGTAAATGCTCCTCCAACCCCGCAGCACTTTCTCCTGCCTGCGGTCGCATCTTGTTGCCACACAAGGAACCCCACCGACGCGGTGACACTGGACTTCTGCAACATTCAGCGGTGCTTCGCATGATTTTTAATTGTATAGATTTTTGCAAAGTATCTCATCCAGGCGCCCGTCCAGTGTCGCTGCATTTGTGTTTCTTTTCAGCATCTCTGTCGCATTCGGAGTCGCTTTGGATGTTTTGTTTTGGACCGCTATAGAGCACTTATCTATCGAGCCGACGATAAAAACCTTTCAGTTCATTTTCTCCATCAGAAATCGGTGAATATCGGCGTTTTTCTACGCACGTCAGCCTTTGCAGTTTTTTCGGCTATAATTCATTTAGCCAGCTATTGCATTTTATATTGTAGCGAGACAAATCCCGTCAGTGTTCATGCCAGATCTGCAGCGCTTTAGTTTTCCATACCATAGCATGAATCCTTTGTTGGGGGCCAACGCGCATCTCCAACAACATCAGCAGCAAAACCAGACGCACAGCAACCCAGACTCTCCTTCAGGCCTCCTGCCCGAAGCTCTCTTCGGTGGACAGGATCCGGCGTCTTTTCTGCTTGGTGAGCAGCTCGAATCGGGGCCTGATCTGCAGGGGCCTGACTTCCCCACAGCCTCGCCTTTCCTCCACCACAACCAAAGCCACTATCAGCACCGCGTCGTGCCGCCGCCTCCCGGAGCCATGGCCCTCAGAAACGACCTGGGATCCAACATCAGTGTCCTCAAAACCCTCAACCTGAGGTTCCGATGCTTCTTGGCCAAAGTGCACGAATTAGAGCGCAGAAATAAGATTTTAGAGAAGCAGCTGCAACAGGCGTTGGATGCCAATAAAGGCTGTCAGGGTGGATGCTGTGAGAGCCGGGCACACATGCAGGACGCAGGTGTCCAGACTGGTTTTGTTGGGACAATACCTCTCAGGCCCGGGTCCCTCCCTTTCCACAACACCAACAACTCAGCCAGGAGGCCTACGACATTGTTCACACCACCACTCACAACAACACTCCAGTCTGTGCCTGGAGCCAAAACCGAAAACCCCAATAACCATTCCAGTTACCCGGTTATCACCATCAGCCAGTCCTCCCCCTGTGTGGACTCTCCTGGCGGCGGATCGGCCTCTGTCCCAAACCCCAGTGCCGGACTGGGGAGCTCCACCAACCCCCCTCCACGGTTCCTCCCGGGGACCATCTGGTCCTACAACCACACCCGCAAATACGGTCCGGTTGTGGAGCGTCTGACCAGTCCCGGTGTGTCATGGGTCCACCCGGACGGAGTCGGGGTCCAGATTGACACCATCACCCCTGAGATAAGGGCCCTGTATAACGTCCTGGCCAAGGTGAAGAGGGAGAGAGACGAGTATAAACGCAGGTAAACAGACCTAAGCCTGTTTATTACACATGAAATAGACACATTATATGATTGCTATGATACAAACACACTGAGCCATGATGGGGGACTTTATTGGCTTATAGATTTCTGAGCAGAGCTGTAAAGCAGCTGCAGGCCATCTGTCCCCTCAGGGGCTCAGTCAGCACAAAGCCTCTCCATGCATCACCTGCTGTCGCACACATCAGATGCTGCTGCTACAAATACACCAAATATCACCACGCCTCCTGCTAAATATAAAAAAGAATGAAGGTCAAGGTCCTTATCAGTCCTATTTTAAGCTGCACTGGTGACCCGGGAGTTGGTGTACGGAAAGGGAAACTGTTAAATTCTACATGGTAGAAGTAGCTTGATAAGTGAAGTTGAGCAAGTCAGCAGGGAGACATACTGGCGATGTCATCATGAGACAAATCCTGAATTTACTGCACGAGATGGCGACATTTCCGCTTCACAACTATGAAGGCAGAGCAAAAACCCTTAAGATACAACATCCCCAACAAAACTTCTATTGTCATTTGATGACATCACAGTTCAAGTGTGGGGCCTTATCAGTTTGGGGAGATAGTTGTGTCTTGTTTACAGATTTCGGCTTTATTGTCTACAATCACAATGTAATTCTGTCCAGGTTTTCCCTTAAATAGTTTATGAGAAAGATTGATGATTGTCACGAGGATTTTCAGTTATGCCATTGGTCTGGAGGGCTTCAGGAGACACGCTCTGTGCCTCAGGACATTCAGTGGACATCACTGAGTCCTTCATTTTATGTCCAGCACAGTGAACTCTTTGTCAACACGGCAGGGGGACAGACTTCACTGGCCCAAAAGAGGATGTGTTAATGTGATGTAGACACAATGATGTCGTTGTTTATGTAATAGACTTACAGAAATTCACCTTACGTTCAGAGAGTGTGGAAATTTCTATGTTTCTGAACATTTTCCTCCCACGGTTTGTTCTTAAACAGATCTCAAACATCTATTTATTTGAGAAAATATGACAGACAGTCTCCAAATGAACCCCATTAGTTTGCATTTATGGCGATTACGTGTGCAGATATCTAACAGTCTGATGAGTCATTTTCCCTTGAATAGATCATCTGTTTATAGTCTCACATATTCAAATGCAGCCTGTGGTGCATTTTTCACATGTTGGGCACCTTTTTATTACCCTACTCTTCCAGCCATTCATATTTGTTCCTTCTTTCAAGGACTACGTCTCTCTTTCCCTCTCCTTCCTGTCCCCCACTCTTCTCTCACTTTGTCCCTCTTTCTCATATAATGCATACACACTCCTAACACACACACCTCCTCTCGCTCTTTTGCTCTTTCTGCCTAGTTTCCCTCCACTGCGCATCTCTCTCCACTCTCCACATAGTACAGTATCTGCAATGCAGCATGCAGTGCAAGCTGCTGGAGTTGGGGAGGGAGGGGGTGTCTTACGGATGGAGCACTGCTCTCTCTCTCTCTCTCTCTCCTTACTGATCAGACCAGCAGTCTCTGAGACAACACCAACTCCTGTTTTGTGACTCAGTATTAGATGCAGCATTCCTTAAAGACTTGCAAGTGCTGCAGGATTCTGCATTTTAAACGCATTTATATATGATGCAGTCAAACAGTCCCTGCAGGGTGTGGATTTCTCCTTGGAGCCTGTGCAGTGCTGAGGCACAAAATCTGACATCATATAAAATCAACATACGCAGTCTCAGGCTTTTAAAAGAATAAAAATCCACATTCATGGGCACTCACACACTCACTCATGTTACTTGGTTGTTTCATTTGAGCATCGTGTCCTGATGCTATTCAGCTACACCACGTTTACATTATGTAACACAATACATCTTCACTTCATTCTGGTTGCCATTTTACACACAAAAAATAAAAATCCATCAATCAGTTTCTCGTCTTCTGCCTTCTGCTAAGGATTGAAGAGAGAGAATCAGAGTAAAAAACACATGCCAATTAACAACAATCCGTTTGCTGTGGATTCTGGACTGCAAAAATCACCTGGCGTGTGAACTCAGTTGGTTTAGTCAAATTTCAATTTCAATCTGTTTTGTATTTTGGATGCATTTACCCCTGCTTATAAACAATCTCTATCAGATGTGAATGAAGCTAACAATGAGGCTAACCCTGTGTGTGTCCTGTAAGCTTTTTATCTGTCTGTGTATTCCACATTAGGATTTCAACTAAAAGAATGTTTACTTCATTGTGTCTTGTAGATGGGAAGAGGAATACAACATGAGGACGGACCTGCAACAGAAAATTGCTGACTTACAAGAGGTAACAGAGGCCTTCACTTGACTGTATGTTTGCAGATGAAGTTTTGTTTTTTTGCTTTAACGATTTACATTTTATTTACTCAGGGTAATATTGTACCTTCTGTTATACTACATTTATCCTTTATTGTTGTTTTGCATTCAACATGGGATACATGAGACAAATTTTCATTCTTGGCCACACTCTGCCTTTGTCACTCATTTCTTTACTTTTCATCCTTCCCTTCCTTAGTTGCCATCTTTTTTCTTTGCTTCATTTTGTTTCATTCATTTGTTTTCAGTCTTTCCCATATTTCCTTCTGATTTAAAAGATTCAAGGTATCCACCCCATTGTTGAAACTAAGCTTTGATCTTTTCTTAATTTGGAAAATTAAACATATTATACTATTTAAAATGATGACAATACTTTTACTTGCAATGCAGTTGTTTTCCCTCTTCTGTTTTATTTGAGGGCTTCATCCATAATTGGGTGTGTTTCTCTCTCTCCCTCTCTCTCTGTGCCTGTTTGTGTGTTTCCTGCACTGAGCTGTAGATAGTCAGGGCTGGAGGCCAACAGTGCAGTATGCATGATGGCATCAATCTTTACCTCTTTGTTGACAGTGTTGACATCAGCCTGACTCATTAAAATTGGACAAAATCAATACCTGGGTGTGAGGGCTAAGTTAAGACAAATCAGATCGAACACACAAAGCATATTTGATGTTTTCCATGCCCACCTGCGGTAATCAGAGTGATAGTTAAATATGCTTCTATGATGCCTTTTAGAATAGAAAACTGGTAAAAGCAAGCAAGCATGGAAGGAAGTGAACTCTGTCACACTTTGCTTGCAGTAATGTCCTCCCCTTTGCGCAGTATGAATCATTGGCTGAGGTAATGAATCATTTTTTTATTTACCCCTAACCGTACACCAGCCAAATATGATGATATGTGCTCATTTAAAAGATAAAGAAATTTTATAGTAGAAATTTACTCTATCCTCTCACCTTTGGAAGTGATTACTATATTAGTGCTTCCTGCCGAGAAGTCTGCGTATGAACTGTTTTGAGGATATCCTGTGTGTGTGTGTGTGTGTGCGTGCGTGCGCGTACCATTGCTGGGAATCTGTACCTGACCCCGTTTAGCAGGCAGCACCACATCAACAGTAGACCGCAGGCTGTAAAGCGCTCTTTGAGACTTGAAAGGTCCCTGCCAGTGTTGGAGCTCATATGAATAAATCAGCAGGGAGATAATTACTGTCCAACAAACAAACAAAACCAGAGCACCCCCAAAGGAGATCATACATACTGGGTTTATGGACTTTTGGTGTGCTTCATCAATATAAAGGCTTTTTTTAATGACTTCTAGTGGTGCTATTCTGTAAACAGGAAATCGTGTGTGTGTTTGCACATCTTCACGAGTTCGTGTATGTGTGCAGGACCTACAGGAGAGTGAAGGCTGTCAGGACGAGCTGGCCCTCAGAGTCCAGCAGCTGAAGGCAGAGCTGGTTCTCTTCAAAGGCCTCATGAGCAATGTGAGCGCAGCACTGTGTGTCCCCAAGAGAAGTGGATTGTGTTATTCTACTAATCATATGTCATTTAATCACTAAAATCAGCTTTTTTGAGTATGTTTTATGTTATGCATAATTAACATACAATATGCATAATCCAAACAGATTATGCATTTTTGTTTTTCATTTAAACATACAAGAATGACATCGTTATCGTAGTTAAAAAAGGAATAAATTGAAATCTGATCGTATTCATTGGAG
>OMNV01004138.1:2568-22218 GCA_900303265.1 Brotula barbata
GCCCCCCCCCCACAAACCGTGTCACCATGATTGCTTAGCAAAAAGGTCACAACCTTTTTCCGCTTGGAAACGCTCATACAGGAACAGTGACATGTATCCAGTCAGCAAATGGTTAATATTTATTACACATATTTTAAGAGTTTTGCGAGTGAAAACATGCTGAATTTTGGCTAAAGACAGAAGTTATTTATGGGTTCAGACACGTATAATCAGTGCGTAAAATCCCCCGTGAATGTTTCCTCTGCAGTAACCCCCCGCCCCAGCACCAGGATCCGGTTTTCCTGCAGCCGAACAGTTGTTTGACTGAATCATGGCCCTCAGGGGAGACACACTGCCACTCACTATTCATTAAAGTGAACCTAACCAGGACTGATTGGATTAGATCATTTAACCAGTGCCATCTGGCTGAATAAACTCTTGACACCAAAGACCACTGTGAGACCTGGATCAACAGGAAGAAGTGCTCCTTACAGTCAAGACGGCGGGACAGTTTGATGGATGGATCCTCTGTCTCGTGTCCATTTTAGGACCTCTCAGTTGAACTTGTCAGGCTCAGCTCTGCATACTAAAGGAGAACAGACACATAAGTTTCATGTGTCCCATGGCGTGGGATAGCTGTCAAAAATCAAACATCACGTGTACTTATTACTCTTTTGTAACCATGCTGACAACAACAACACAAGCTTTATAAAGACATCAAACTGTCACTCTTAAATGTTACACACAACAACATAAACAATAATAATAACAAATAATATTATCAGCATAACAGTAATAAAGGACCAGATTTTGTTCTATTCTTTTAATTGCGTCTTTTGTATCAAAGCTCTACATTAAGATCTGGATAGAACAGATGTTGGTGCCTGCACCTACTGTTCCCGTTGTTGCCTCTACTAAGTTCCGTGGATATTTCCTTGCTTCATTTACATGTTAATGTACAGAGAATACGTTTCACTGTATATACATTGGTTCTTTCAGAAATACTGCCAGGTTGGACTGTCCCAGGCATTGACTAGTTGTATTGTAGAAAACTGCAAAGTTGAAACTTTTTCTGTGAGCTGAATCAGAGCGGCAGCCAATCGGTTAAAATGTAAAGGTGTGCTGCGCTGAGGATGATGAAGGCTTTTTTCCGTGTGGGTGGCCTCTCTTCCTCCTCCTTTGATGTGCGTCTCCTCAGAACTCCCCCATGCTGCTGTCTACATACTATGATCCCCACCTTTCATACATACCGGCATTCCTACAACTGAACTTTTTCATGTGCTGGGGCTGACCTGCACGCAAGTTAAGTTTTCAAAGTGGTGGTCCACAGATACCATGGCCTCTCTACATTTACAGTCATGCACTTGGCAGAGCCTGTTATCCAGAGAGATTTACAAGTCACAGATTGTCACGCCTATTGGTTGGGGATGTCACATTCCAGCTCTCTGTGTGCAGCAGCTTCCGCCAAGTCATGTGGTCTGGTCGGGTTTGTGGAGAGAGTCGCTCCCGTCAACACACAGCTGGTATTTGCTTGCTGTCTGCTCCCTATGATTGTGGCGTTGAGGGAGCAAATCAGTAGGTAGGTAGGTGGGTGTTGGCCTGGATCTGACTTTCACCTCTTGCAAAAATATAAAATCTCCAGATGTTGATGTCACAGAAGCTCCGGAGGATTTGGTTGTATATAAAGGTGGGACACAATCCTCCCAGCACTGTTTGCGAACCTGTCCACTGTTACGTTGGAAATTTTGCTTGCCTCTCTGCCACTTGTGACTTACCCTCTTCCTGGTCATAGAGCAAACAGACCTGCAGTCACAGTGAGTAATCTGGTGTTTGCTCACGGTGCAGCATTCTTAAAGATTTTGTTTGCAGTGAAGTTGAATTTGTAACCACCCACCAAACGCACCTACACCTACAAATGAAGTGTGCGTAGTGGGACTTCAGGTCACAGTGGCTATAAACCTGCTGAGCTGCTCAATTCAAGATTCAACAGGTTCAAACCTCAGTATTATTTCCATTGTCGTCTTGCCTGTTTTTGGTTGTAATCTTTCTCTTTTATGCCTGTGAAGTTGTTTGGTAAAAGGTGGTCTGTCTGCTTTAGGAATCCCACAAAACCAAGCTATTTTTTCCCTTGCGTGAATAGACAGATTCAGTTTGTGCTCTCTGATTTCTATCTGTAGTCGTGCCTTTCATGCCCTCGCTGACATCTGATAGTCCGCTGCTAATATTGGCTGCCAGTTCACATTCAACTGCCAGTTGTTGTGCATGAATCCTTCCTGGCGGAGTCACATGCAGCATATTCACCTCAGCACTGGCCGGTGGACAGAGCGTGGCTGGAGGATTTGGACCTCAGATTAATGGGCACAGCGCTCTTCGTGTTATGATGTCCAGATCCTCTTCTTCTCCATCTCCTCCAAAGTCAGAAGATGAAGGTTAGTTTTGTTGTTCAATGGTCAAGAACTGACAGCGAGTGTAATAGAGAGTGTTTGTTGGTTCAATGCAGTCCATGCTCAGCGTATACGTGGCCTGAGTTTGGTTAACATTTTTGTTGAAGAGATTTTACACCACGGGCAAATTGACAGCAAAACGGATCTCTGGTTAATCTCCACTGGCAGAGTTTACATATGGTGGCGTGCAAAGTGTGGATCAATCACAATCACAGGGGGCCGGACACAAAAACAATGGAGATAGTGCCCGAAAAGGTGAGACGTCGATGACTTTGTCTTAAAGTAAGTATTGTAGCGTAATGTAGTAATTTTTGTAAAGGTCATCAGCTGTTGACATAGTTTCTCGATTTTGTGGAGTGGTGGTTCTTCATTCTTAGTGGTATCTGATGTCATCAGGTGGGACCTGTATGGGACATGTATGCAAAATGTCCTTGATGGTCATTTGGTACCAGGATGACGTCACACTGTCACTTCAGTGTTGCACACAACCAGTCCGGACAACCTCACAGAAAATAATGTTTTCTGTTTATTTTGTCGCGTCGCTCAGTATTTGGCTCCGTCGGCATGTGTCGATGTTTTCGTCTTTGGATTTTATCATGAAAATGAAAGAAACTCATTCTAGCAGTACAGAAGGGTCGGGTTGGGGGGGCGAGGGCAGTAAAAATGAATTCCATGGCAGCAGATAAACAACCAGGCTGACTAAAGTTAGCATTAAATGTATGTCATCACACAAATACACACTCGTGCAAAACACGCACTCGCAGTCTGTGAGAGTGGAGATGCACAGCGTACGGGGGCTGATATTTTTACCTTCCGTGCCTGCAGACCAGTGGATCCAGTTACCGCCCTGTTTCTGTTCACACACACACTTCAGAGCGTTGAACTTGTGTTTGTCTTCGTACCTGAAGAACAGACGTGCTGATAATAGGCGTTCTAACTCAATAAAGGCAGGATCTACTAAAGGTCTTGCTTGTGGTGCTGTCATGATGATGTAAATGAGCATATTTGCGCTTCAGGTAAGAATGTTGTGGATTGCTGCTAATAACGATCAGCTGCTGAGAGCTTTAAAGACTCCTCGCAGGTGAGGAAGGCAGCAAAGTATCTCCTCAAAGACTGACTGCTTGAATGATGAGATATTAATTTTACATTACTCCAGACAGATCAACACAAAGGTCGGTAAGTTAAGACTTCCTGTCTTTAATAAAAAATCATCAGGGCCATTTTAGGTTGTTTTTTTAAGATTAAAGAGATTAGACATTTGTAACATTCAGCTGATATCCTCACTACGACGTCCATGGCTCATCGGTAGAGCGGGGCGTCTTCCGTTGCCCTCTGCTCCTATATGGTCGGGTTAAATGCAATAATCAAATTTCATTTCTGTATGTAAAAAAGAAATACAGAAAATGACCAAACAAAGGCGAAAGCTCAGATTCTAAAAAAGATGTTAATTAAAATATTTAAATGAATTTATAGTTGCTGCATAGAAGTAAAACTGGATCACAGGGACAGGGATTTTCAACCACCTTACTGACCCTGAAGCAGACTGGGGACTGAATCAAACCTGATTACCGATGGATGACTGATTAATTTAGCAGTGGTTTAGGGGTTAAACTGCTCTGTAGATGAAAAACAATATGCATGCAGGCCAGTGAGAGCGGGGGATGCTACTTGTGTGTGTGTGTGTGTGTGTGTGTGTGTTCGTGTGTGTGTATGTGTGTTACACAGCCCCTCATTTCCCTGTGGAGCTCTGAACTTCTCTCTTTTGACGCTGCCTGGTCTGCAGGTCGATGTCTCACTGTGAATTGACCAGACATGCAATTTGATGTGACTCAAAGCTGCTCTGCTCTGTGTGTCATTGGAATGTCACCCAGAGGTGTGTCAAGTTTAATACTCAAAACTGTCGTCTTGGAAACCCACAAACAACAAACTTTGATTAGATTCTTACATAGATTTGACGTTACTCAGAAACAGCAACTCCTTATTTTACATATTACTTTGTAATTGGATTGCGTAAACGAGTCAGTGCATTAGTCAGCACGCCCTGCTAAGGAGTGTGTGTTTTCATCAGCGTCTGTCTGTGTGTCGTCAGGATATAATAATGGGGGGTTTGATTACATTTTCTGCAAAGTTAAATTGTGAAGCAAATCCAGATCAAATTTTCTTCACTTTCTTCAACTTTTTATGCCAGAGGATGTGTCTCACTATAAACATTCTGGAGTGTGCACAGTATCCCCCGATGGACTATTACCAGATCTTAGACTTGTTCCAGACCCGTTTATTGGTTTGGTGGTCGTTGATTGAATTGTGTGTTCAGACAGGGGTCACCTTTATTTATGTACTGTATAACTTGTGAGACTGAACACTTCCACAAGTCGTGTGCTTCTGATTGGAAAAGTTAATTATACACTTATTTCACAATTCAAAGAGCAGACTGGTGGAGATTTGTGATAAAGTTTTGTATGTGTAGCAAACGAGAAAGGATAGCATATGCTGATAAATGCAGGACAATAAATCTGAGGTTAAGCATTCAAACCTCACCAACAGATTTGGTTTTAAGCTCAGGGGGCCTGAACACTTAATTTATTGTACTAATCATTCAACTAAATGATTCCGAGTCAGTGTATGTGTGTCAGCTGAAACGACTGACAAAGTCATCAGGGTGACATATGCTACACCGTGCTCTGCTGTTCAAAAATGCTTATTCTGTTTTTTATTTTCACATTTCTGAACCCGAATACACAGAGAAGCACCAAAGAGCTAAGCGCTGACCTGGGACCTGTGTCTGCTTCCTCCTCCTCACAGGACTCTGAGTCTTTGGACCGGTGCATCCAGACTGCACTGTCAGCACTTTACCCCCCCTTTCAAGCCACGTCCTCCACTGTCCTCTGTCAGGTCCTCAACGTGGTGGAGAAGTGTTACCGGGGAGACGCCCTCCGCTACCTGATCAATTTCCTGCTGCCCGCCAAGCACCTCCTACAGAATCTGCAGCAAGATGCCTGTGTGAGTGCAGGAGCTGCCATCCAGTCTGGGAGGTTCAGGGGTGGGGGGTGGCTTACACATACTGGCCACCCAATGAAGAATGCCTGTGCAGCTGCTTGTTCATTCAGTCATCCAGTCAGTCCGAGCTAGAAGGTCCTGGGTTCCAATGAGACCGGCCAGGCTCTTTGTGTGTACTCCTTGAGTTCGTGTTGGTTTCCTCCACATTCTCCCACAAAAGCCTGCGGGTTAATGACTCCTGCCAGTTCCCTTGAGCAAGGCACTAGGGGAAGCTAATCTCAGTTAGGATGTTTACTTAAATGCAGAAAACACAGTTTGTTTTTTGTTCATTTGTTTTGTTCTTCCTCATCATCCTCTTCTTCCCCCTCCTCCCTCCCCTCCTCCTTCTCCTCCTCCTCAGTAAGAGAATGTGACCTCAGCCTGTTGGTGCCTGACAGGCTGCTATTGAGTAGCTGATGGGATTTTCATAGGTAACAGAGTTTATGTAGATTGGTTAGTAATCAAGTGAGAAAGAGTTTTGTGGGCAGAAAATCTCAAAGGATCAAAACTATGGAACCAGGAATTGAGTCCTGTAGTTCCTTCTATGTACTAATGAGGTGTTCCTAACAACGTGGATGTCATTTTCTATCTAATGAACGCCGTGCACCGCAAACGGTTACAGTGTAAACGTGATGCCCTCTTAAGCACTGAACAGATGTAGAGTTGACTAAATAAAGTTTCAGCTCCTTTTGTCCTCTTTGGTATGGACTCATTATCATTATGTGAAAATGCGTCATAGTGGGCCGCGAAACAAACAAGTAGCAAAGATTGAGAAGATTACAGTCAGAGTCAGAATTTCACTGAAACCACCAGCTTCCCTTCTCAAGCACGAAGCAACTAGATGTCTGTCTCTCTCTATCTTTCTCTCTCTGTCATGTTGGATCATGTCTCTTACACTCCATGCATTTTTGGCCGGTGTGTCATGTTCGCTGAAAGTGACTGTTAGGGAGCGAGAGACAGACAGACAGACAGACAGACAGACAGACAGACCTACCTGTATGTGGCTGACTTGGATGTCATCCCAGAAATCAATTGAGAGACACACACACACACACACACTAAGCTGGTTCGGTCTCATTGTGTTTGTACTTAACATATTGTGCCTGTTTTTGAAAACACTCCAACAACAAACAAAAGATGAGTAATCTCCTCTCCTCTTTTTGTTTTTCCTCCCCTCTCCTTGTGTCCTCTCTTTTTCATTCTTCTCCTCTTCCTCCTCTCTCGTCCTCTGTCCTTGTTTCCTCTCCTCTCCAGTTGCCGTACTGTGGTCTTTTGTTTCGTCATGAAGGTTGGCCCCTGTGTGTCCATGAGAAGGTAGTCGTCCAGCTCTCTGTTCTGGATCAGCGTCTCCTTCGTCAAGGAGACTTCTACCTGCTGTTTTCATCTGGTCCTCCTCCTCCTCCTCCACCCCCCGCTCGCCAGGGCCACAGCGCCTCCTACCGGGGGTCGCCTTGCTCTGGCCCCTGCCTGCTGGTGTGCAGTCTGTCTGCCGGCGGTCAGCATGTGGAGCAGCTGCAGGTTCCTGAGCTAGCTCTGCCGTCCCTCTTCACCATGGCCTGGCTGGATTCCGTCAATGGTGACAGAAGGCAACGAGGAGCTTCCAGGCTGGAGCACTGCCTCCTGGTCGCCCATGGAGACGTTTTCAGAGTACCTTGGGAGGACCTGGTCTACCCACAGTTCATCAACAGGCCCAAGGCCGAAGGAAGGACAGGGCTGAAAGAGTGCAAGGAGTCCTCTACTGAGGACGGGGACATGATCAGTAACACATTGCGCGACCGGCGTGCAGACACAAACTCCCACAGCGTCGGGTCGAAGCTCCTCCAATCTTCGGCAAAAAGCGACGCGCACCGGGCGAGCAGCGGGGAGTCGGACTCTGAGGGGGAGTACGTGGAGCTGACAGAGCTCCCTCTGCCTCGCTTCTCTCCACAGAAAGGCTCCTTGACCCAGTCCATCAGCCTCCAACACAGAGCCAGGACCAGCACACACACCGCGGCTACCGCACGCACGACCACTCACACACACTGTGCTGCTGCTACCACACACACCTCTGGGCCGTCCGTCCTGCCCTGTGTAAAGCTCACAGAGGAGAACCGGGACTCCTGTCCACCCGTCATCCTCACCCCAATTTGCCCCTCTTCCTCAGCCCCTCCTCAGGTCAGAGCAACGCCTGGTCCTCGGTCCAAGTGCCGGACGCCGTCGCTGCTGGACAGCACCGAAGGTGGGAACGAACACGCTGAACTTGAAAACTGCGTGGAAGAGAGAGGGGAGGTGGTGGACCGGGAACGAGAGGGTGAGAGTGAGAAGGAGGACGAGGAAGTGAGAAAGAAAAAGGGACAGTTTGAGGAGAGTCAAGGAACAGTGGAGGAAGGAGCGGAGGAGGTGAAGGAGACGCAGGAAAAGAGGGCCGTGGTTCTGGTTGATGGAGAGAGGGACTGCAAGAAGGATGAAGTTACAACGAAACCTTCCTATATAGAAGCAGGAGGTGGTGAAGAGACAGACGAGGAAGGAGAAGAAGATGTACAAGAGGAGGTGGAGGTAGAAGAGGAGGTTCAGGTTGTAATTGTGCGACACGAGAGGAAGGAGCGAGGAGAAGAGAGGGGGTGCAAAGAGAAAGTAGAAGAGAGAAGCAGAGGAAGGAAGGGGGGAAGAGGGAAGGAGAGAGAGGAAGGAGAGAGTGAAGGTGAAACGTTAGGAGACGGACAAACGTGTACAGCCGTGTACACACACTCTGAAGATAACACAATTACACCACGCACACACGCCATGGACCCTGTGACACTGCACACACACTCTCTGGGCACAGTACCACAACGAAGACAAACTGAGGACAACACACCTCACACACCCACTGAGAACACACAAACTCTGAATTTAAGGACACAACATCCATGTTCCCAGGAGTCCAGCACACTGCACACACACTCCAATGGTCCACACACACACCTTGTGAATTTACTTACGGCACACACACTTTCTGATGAATCCAAAACACACCCACATACAGAGGAGTCAGTTACACAAAACACAACCTCTGCTCTGTCCACAACACAAGACGTTAACACTGCACACACACACACTGAGGAGTCCAACGCACTCAACACACACACTGAGGAGTCCAACGCACTCAACACACACACTGAGAAGACCAACGCACTCAACACACACACTGAGGAGTCCAACAAGCTACACACACACTCTGAAGATGTGAATATTACGCTCACCCATTCGGTGGAGGGGAAGGAGTCCATTTTGCTCCACACACAGTGGGAGGACTCCTTTGTACAGCCCAGTGTCTCCACCCTGTTGGTTGATCGTGGCTCCGCTGAAGGTTTGGAGCCACAGCAGGGATGGAAAAACGAAGAGGAGGAGGAGCTGAGGAAGGAAAAGGAGGAGAAGAATAATGGCTGTAAGGAAGTTGTTAGAGCTGCAGAGCTTCAGACTGAAGGTACATACATGAATCCTTCTCTTCCCCCTGCTCCTTACGCCTCTTTCTTTCCTCTCCTTCGTCTCCTTGTTACCTTCCTTCTTATTGACTGAGTCTCCTTTGGCTCCTCCCTCTTTACCTCCATCCGTCCCCCTCCACATCCTCCTCAGCAGTGAAAACACTTATGCTGTCCTAACTTACTCACTTCCTCTCTGTTTATATGGGAATCACACAGTGACAGACTGACTACAGAGCAGGAAGTTAGTAGGTTAACGTAGTGAGTAGAGTCGTCCTAATTCGTCCTCATTCGTCATTTTCACAGGAACGTTAAGTCGGGTCAAATCTGCCAGCAGACGTGACTTTTCTCTGAATAATAGCACGCTGTCGCCGTGAAGGATTATCACTTTAATCATTTGCCACACACGCATTTTGTTTGCATGTTATGCAACACAGCCAGTGTATTTTTGTCAGGTGTATGAAGTTCAGGATCAGCTGTGTTTGTGAATGGTGTCTCTCTCCACAGGCAATCAGCAGCCTCCTCTCCTGAGGTCAGAGGTCATTCTGACTGCTGAGACAGAACCTCCACAGTCTGCACTTTCACCCAGACTGGAGCGATCAGCTGCTCGCAGAGTCCCGGTGCTGATGTCCCAGTCCTCCCAGTCCAGCTTCAACAGTGTCCTGCTGGGCTCTGGAGTCGTCTGTCTGCCAGGTGACGACAAATAAGAACACAACCATCGTGCAGCCTGTTTTGAGAATAATACAAGAAAAAGAACAAAAAAATGGGATTAATAGAAAATGAAAGAATAAATAGATAAGGCCTCCATCTTGCTGTTTCCTGTTATAATTCATATAATTATCTATTTATTGTAAGTCATGAACTTTATTTCTTATATTTCATCTGCCCTTGTTTTTGATCCTATTTCCGTGTCGCCCACTTTGTAGCTGCAGCCGGTGTTAGGATCCATATTTAGGTCTTCCCTCTGTGTGTCTCTGTAGGAACCAGAGACAAAAACGGACGAGCTCTGCTGGTGGTCTGCACCAGGAACGCCGTGTGGTCAAATCCCGACTGTGACAGCACAGAGCTGCTCCGCCTCCTGATCTACTACACCTCAACCCTCAGGTCAAAACAGCTTCGTGCTTCCACACACAGCTCGACCTGAGTGCTAATCTACACATTATAATGTTGGAGTCAACATGCAGTTCCAAACTATGGCCTTTGTAATAAAAGGCTCTGTCTGACCCCAGACCCGGTGTGAAACCATGAGTGTGTGGCTGTTACATTAACTGTTGCCTCTGGCAGACGGACGTTATGGCTACTTAGGAAAGCTGCTGACTGTGCACATTTATGGACAGGCTGCACTGAAACAAACTGTTCAGACAAATGGGAGCACTGTTCATCCCCACATCAGCTTTTAACTTGGGGTTTCCATCATGCTGTCATATGTGTAGTACATAGACTTGGAATACATGACATACTCATCCTCCTCTGACATTACATCATCTGCATAACAGGAAGGACGTGCAAGCGTTAGGGATGACGGTGCTGGTGGATGCCCGCAGAGCTCCTCCCGTTCCTGCTCTGTTCTCCGCCTTCAGATCGCTGCAGGTGAGTTCATCAGAGCTAAGTCCCGAACAAACAAACTGCACCAATGACTCACCAAGTTGGGTTTTGTTGTGAAAGCGACACATTCGAATGACAAACACATTGAGCGTCACGTTACAGCTAAAACTAGACACTGTAGTCAAGAGTTCAAATCCGACTCGGGCCTTTTCTATCTGGAGTTAACATAACTAAAAACAGAGGAACGGTGGCGTCTGCACACTGTGACAAAGCTCCGGTCTCAGACATTTTATCGCCTGTGTCTCCTGACACTGAGACCTACATCAGCTTTGGGCGTGGCTCACACCAAACGTACCTAAACGTGCGGTGTTTAAAAAAGAGTTTGAATTTAACATGTAAATTTCACTAAACATCTATTGTGAATTACAGAGAATCAGAAAAAATCACACAGCTTTGTTTGTTCTTCTTGGTATGAACGGTATATCATTCCTGGGTGCTAAATGGGTGTGCGTGTGTGTGTGTGTGTGTGTGCGTGTGTGTACAGCCCTCTGATAGTGAGCTTGGTTAATATTTTCCAGCTCTGTCACCCCTTCAGCTTTGCCCGTCCATCCAGACAGTTTGTCGTCATTGTGAACATCCCTGATGATCACAGCACTTTACTCATTCAAAAAGGCATCATCATCATGAACTGATGAAGAACTAGTTTTCTCACAAACCATAACATCCAAATTAAAGCTATATCTCTCCCAAATGCAACCTTGTTATGATTATAAAGCTCAGAAGTAATCGGGACCCCCAGTGGTTGATCTCTGCCAGATCATCAAATATAAATACTGTTATCTTTCATAGTCACGTGAATCCTATATGTCAGAATGCAACGCATCCAGAATAAAGAGAAATTTAAGGGCCATCAAAAATGTCATCACTTTAAAAGATCAGAGTTACTGCAACTGTTTAAGTTTTAGGAATTTTTAAAATCAGATTTTCCATAAACTTCTCTAGAAAGTATGAGATTTTCATGATTCCTAACTTCTTATTTTATGGTTTGTCTTGTGTCTTGTGTGCAGGCCTGTGCCTCTAGTGCTTCTTTTTTGTTATACACCAAAACTATGAATTATATACTGTATATATATATGTAGTTTTATTATTTCTTTATTTTTCAATTACATTTTATGCCTCTTTTGAGGGGTTACTAATGTGAAAAGGCTCATCAAAGTGATCCATACTCTAATTCTAATAATTTGTTACTGTTTACCTTCAAGTGGATTAAAAGGTGTTAATGGAGTCCACTTTAAGGTTATTTAATTGAATTAAGAAACATTTGATCCGTGATTCACAAAATCCAGAATTCTGTTGCCGTAACAGTTTAGTATAGTTAAACAGAGTTCAACAGAATAAGCTCTCCTGAGAGCTTTTATTGTGCAATTCATGAATAATTTGTAATTTTGGTAATGTGCAGAAAAAGCAGCAGCAGCAAGGCAAGACTTCACACTCCGCTGAATGGTGACTTGCAGCAATCGCTCGCAATTTACTTATAAAAATCAACACTCACACACACAGCTGTTTTGAAATGTGCAGTTAAAGTCAGTCAGGGTGTGTTTTTGGCACACGGACAGATTGAAACCTGTTGAGTTCTAACTGGACCTGTTTCACCATGAAAAGCCTGCAGTCAAACACTGATCCAGACAACCACACTCACTTCATCCAGCTCAGCATGAACACAGAACTCTACGCAGGGCCAACCTTCAGGTCTTCTGCTGAGACTGTTGTTGTTTTGTAGATGCATTGAACCCTGTGAACAGTCCACCACCGGCTCCACGCGGCTCCACACGGCTCCATGCGGCTCCACAAACTCATATTTTGCTGCCAAATTGATTTGTTGAACATGTGATGATGGTTTTCACGAAATGAGGCACATTCAGCTAAAATAATGGGATTTAAGGATGCAAATTTTCAAAAATGAATAATTTGGTTTTAGACTTTAAAGGATTTATTCTCATACTGATTCATGAATGTTCCAGTAACTAATATGACAAAACACACTTAAATGAGTGGGAACTACTTACCTTAAAATATACTGATCCCTTATAAAGTAAATTAAAGATGTTTTTCAAACAAGTTAACCCCTTCCTCACCTGTCCTCTGTGTATGTATATGTGTGTCCAGGAGAACATATCGGGCTCCATCCACAGCGTGTTAATCCTGGCTAACAAGGACACGGCTCTGCATGTGGACAAACCTTTAGCCACACAGGTAAAAGCAGCACTGCTGGATTGCCCAGGTGGTCACACTCAGCACCCAGTACCCATTCATGTATTGAATGCATGAGTATTTCTCTCTACTGCGCTGGAACGCAAAAATGTGAATATCTTGTTAACATGCAGCTCAGTTTGTAGCGAATGAGACTTAAAATCCCAGGCTGGACACAGATATTTAAAGCTACCACTGCAAAAACGGAAAGTTTTCCTGAATTTCTCTTCTCGGGTTCAGTGGAGCTGTGTTATTGCAGTGTGTGTGTGTGTGTGTGTGTGTGAAGACGGAGGCAGTAAACAAACAGCACGACACCTTTACGATCCTCAATGACTTGATTTACATTGAAGCCTTCATCAGAGGATAATCCAAGTTTTAAAGTGTGTGTAATACTGAGTGACGTCTGGACCACTGTACAGCTCAGACATTAGACAGACTGCACTTCTTACTGGTCACACTTCGATAACGGCCAGTGACAACAGGTCTTACTACTCCAGGGTCTAGTTACCATTCATAGTGTGTGTGTGTGTGTGTGTCTGTGTCTCGTGCAGGTGGAGGTCCTGAACTCGTTGAAGTCTGTTCAAAAACATGTGGACATCCATCAGCTCCCTTCAGAGTTTGGAGGCTCCTTCAGCTTCAGTCAGAGCAACTGGCTCAGCTTCAGAATGGTCAGTACACACACACACACAGTTTGCCAAGTAGTACAGAGTTTCTAATAGTGCAGTTTTCTACAGAAGAGGTGTGTAACAAACATTACGTGAGCTTTGTCTCGGACTCTTCTTTTCAAATCAGTTTTACCTTGAATGTGTAAGTTGACCTTTTTCTTCACCTCCATCTGCCGCCCCCTGAACTGCCACCATGACCCTAGAACCTCTTTTGACGGAGGTCTGACGCTGTTTGTGTCCTTCACATCCATCATAGCTCCTCCCATCCCTCTGCCCCAGCAACATTTGAAAACCAACAAAAAAAGCCAGACCAGGTGTAGCTACACGTTAGAGAGACTAGTCTGTTAAGCTGTGGACTAGTCATTTATATTATGTATTAGTTATTGGTTAGTCATTAGTTAGTAATACTTGACTGTTTTTTTCATCAGCGAGTAGAGCATCTGACCAATCAGTGTGAAGATGTCATCAATCTGCTGCAGAAAACCATCAACGTACTCAAGTCCACACCACTTCCTACTGCTGCCGAGGTAACAGACACACACGCACTTTGCTGAAAGTAGCCGACATGTTTAGTCTGAGGAAATTCCAGTCATCCAGTAGCTAACATGGTAAGAGAAATATACTACAAAAATATGCCACACCCAGTACACATATCACTGCCCGCAGTGTGTAAGAAAGTTAAGTAAAGTAAAGTAAATCACAGTATGAAGATGTACAGAAACAGCCGAAATGTCAGTGAGAATCATGTTGATAGGCACGGATACAGGATGGTGTTATGTTGAGTGGGATGGGGACAGGAGTGGAATTGTCAGCAAAACAATAAAAATCAATAGTACTTTTAATTATGGTAAACAATACTTACTATATTGCAATATTTACTTGATATAATATGCATTTTAATTATTGTTATTGTTTACCATTATTATCAGAATTTATGCCGAGTATGTGACATTACAATAGTCAATCTATTGCCACAGTCAGCATGTATTACATTTTTGACATGTATGTAAACATATTGTTGCTCTCCCTCTCTTTGTCTCTCCTTCTCTCTCTCTTTCTGTGTCTTTCTCTCTCTTCCTCTCTGTCTCAGGAAGCTGAGGTGTTGTTGTCCAGGTACCGGGCAGTGATGTGTAGCGTTCTGGAAGACACCCGATTGGTCCAGTTACAACAAGAGGGTGGAGCCTCACTGTCCCGCCTACGCAGAGAGGAGGGCAGCATTAGTACGACACACGAGTACCGGTAACACACACATACACACACACTTCAGAACCTTTTTCTTCCATGATGCTTTTTATTTATGTAATTCATAAACACAGACATAGGCTACACTAACCACTGTACCACCGTGCCGCCCACACACGTTACTGTAAAAGTAATTATACAATGATTAAGGCCAAACTTCACCTAAACAATCGAATGTGGCACAAACAAATGCATGCTTACTCTAAGTACCACAAGCAGACAAATACTCAGTGTAAAGTGCATGTAAAGCTACTGAGTGTCGTCCGATGTCGGAAGTCAGTGTGTGTGTGTGTGTGTGTGTGTGTGTGTTTCAGGGCTGCGGTGGATGCGGTGTCCACTTTGTACGATCAGGTGGACGAGCTGCTCCACCGCCTGGTGACTCTGTCCAACTCCAGAACTCAGGAGCTGCAGTTCATCGTGGAGTTTAAGAGTCTGGAGGAGGGATTCATTGAGGTCAGTTTGAGCACGTTCAGCACCGCGTTCATGAGTCCTGAGGACTGTTCAGGAACAAACATCATGTGGAAGCAGTGGTTCCATAACAACAACAATGATTTTACCAGTTAATGAAGCTGCGTGTGTGTGTGTGTGTGTGTGTGTGTGTCTGCTGGTGTGTAGATGAGGCGCTGGGTGGAGGATGTCGGTGAGGTTCAGTTGAAGAGTCTGACGGAGCCCAAAGATTCTCTGGAACTTCTCAACAAAAAACAGCTGGAATTCAAAGACTTCTACACAACTGCATGCGTATGACAGAACACACACACACACAGACGTATTTTTAATGTCGTGTTTTGTTTCCCCTTTTAAATAAACTAAATCCTCAAATGTGAAGTCAAGGGCTGGTTAAAATTTAAAGCCCTCCACTCCGTCCCTCTCTCTTTGTAGGAGCGCTTTAAAAAAGGCAAGGAGTTGCTGGGTGGCCTGGAGCGTTGGGGTGGCCTGTCATCATCTGACCTCAACATCTATGAGGACAAAGTTCACTCATTCTGGGTTCACCTGCAGGATTTCTCTGAGCGGGTCGACACGGCGGGCCGAGACATCGAGCGAGCCATCCAGCTGTACCGCTTCTTTGACCAGGTACTCTTGCCGTGACCCCCTTCACGAACGGCTGTCACTGTTTCTAAGGGGAGGGCTTGAATGTTGAGGAAATATGTGTGAAACGATGGATGTCCATCATCCATCCATTTTCTATACTCATCCTGCTCAGGGTCAATCACGCTCCGGCTCAGTCCTATCACAGAGTCCAATGCACTTAGACTGCATCTGTTTGAAACGGCAAAAAAAGCAGCACAGACACCAGAAGGACATTTAAACTCAAGACGTCTGTAACATTTGAACATGTTGGATGTGTAGGAAATCGTCTCTATTTTCCCTTCACGCAGTATCAGTGGAAGTATGTTTGAACCTCGCTGTCCACCAGAGGGCACCGTTTATCGTCCAGACACTCCACCCCCCAGTGCCTGACGTCACCGACGGTGTATGTCTTCATATTTGTTTGTGTAGGGACACGAGGGACAGTCACAATGGCAGACCAATCATGTGAGGTCATCAGGCGTTGTCATCTCTGTGCTCGTGTGTGTGTGTGTGTGTGTGTGTGTGTATGTTAGTGTCAGTGTTGAACTGTGCAGTGAAGCTGTGAAGTTTACACTCTTAACGGCTATCTGACTACGGCTGCAGCCATCGATTATTTCACTAATTGAGTACCGATACCTATTTTTACATCGTTTAATCACGTAATAAAGAAATATAAGATATATAAGAAATACTCACTAAGAAACTTGAGACCAAATAGTAACAATTATAAAGTAAAATTCACCAAAATAGACATTACTTGTATATTTACTGTTGCTCATTAATAAATCAAAAAGGAAATTAAGACAGATCTGTTAAAATTAACAACAAATTGGTTTTGTTTTCAGAAAAATTAGCATTCTCCCTGTCGTCTTGCTTAAATGGTTTACAATATTATTATCTGATAAAACCAAACCCATTTAGTGCATTTAAGTGACATCATACCTATGGTCTATGTTGAGAAAACATTTTCTGAAATACAAAAACAAACAAATAAAAAATACATTTCTAATTTCCTAAAAAGGTCCACATACAACAAAAATCTAAGGCATAAATAACAACAACAGTAACACTAAATGAAGATTGTCTTCAGCTGAACTTTCTGAACCCAACTTTCAACCTGACCGCCGCTCAGACAGAACGTGAGCCTTCACTGTCCTCATGGAGGCAAAAACAAGTCCACACACAGTGTGCAGGGATTTTACAACGTCAACATTGAATGAAATTATTCATGAGAATACACCTTCTTAAATGTCTCTCTACATACAGGTGTGTGTGTGTGTGTGTGTGTGTGTGTGTGTGTGTGTTTGCCGTGTAGACGTGCAGTAGACGGACACTCCGATGGCCTGAGTGTTGCCATAATGCACAGGAAAGATGACACAACGTAACGTCACGTTAAAGTAACATTACCTCAACGTGACATTGTGTGGGGTCCGCTCCGTGGACCGCATGCTTTCTGCTGAGATGATCCCAAACTTTGGACGCTTTCTGTCGTTTTCTCTGGTTTGTCTTTTCTATTTCCTCTGTCTTCCACCACTCTGCAATCCGCACGATCTAATCAGGTCTGTGCGAAACACAGAGCGATTTACAGATACGTGAATACACATACACGCACTTATAAAAGGTATCTGAGTTGGTAGAGCTTCATTTGTGAAATCAGCTGTTGTGTGAGAATCTGTATTTTTCTCATCGTTTCACCGAGTCGGTGTCTCTCTCGGCCGTAGACATTCTTTGGGCTCTGAAACGTTCGTGTGGGGTTTTGAAAAACTAATCATCATTAGGATCTTCTGACAATGGATGAACTCTATCAGATCTGGTGTTCAAAGAAGGTGTACCGTTGTCGGCCCCTAGGGGGCACTGTAACAAGTAACAGCTTTGAAAGTCTAAGCAGAGATTTTACTGCTGAAGACGTTTAAAAATAAAAAGTTGGGACGTGGCGCCCACGCATAAAACCACCGCAATGTTTACAAGTGTATGCATGTGGGTGTATATGCACGCACACAAACACACACACAGGTCCAGGTATCACACCAGTGCCAAGTTTTCCCTCCTTCCTTCCTTTTACTCTTTGTTGTCGTGGCGACCCCTCCCCCTGCCCTCTTGGGACCACCCATCTGCCATTCAGTCTATGAATGGAGGAGGAGGTCAGCGTGTGTGTGTGTGTGTGTGTGTGTGTGTGTGTGTGTGTGTGTGGTCACTGTGAAGCTCACTCACTTCAGTCAGATTGCAGCTCTCCAACACAACACACCAACACACTAAGGTAAGGACACAGACACACACACTACGTTCACGGCGTTAACCTTTGTGTGTGTATGTGTGTTGCTGTTTTTCACGTCTTGTCATATTACTCATGTTGTTGGCTGCTAAAAGTTGTTTTGTGCAGACAAATCGGTCTCTCTCTCTCTCTCTCTCTCTCTCTCACTCTCTCTGCCCAACCCCGATCCCACTCTTGTTTTTAGCATTATGCTCATTTCTTCCAGCAGAGTTAGGGGAAGCTGAGTGAGTTAATGTGTTTATGTGTATGTATCTGTGTGTGTGTGTGTGTGTGTATATGTATAATGAGGATTAGTAAATGATCAGTTCAACCTAAATTATTAGAATTTTCCCGTAACCTCTTAAACATTTGTAACCCAATATTTTTTTGGGACTGTAAGTGAAAGGTTCCAAGTAATGATAACAAAATATGCCAAATATGGGACGCTGCTGGTTATTATTTATCATATGTCACACCAAAGTTATGAAGAGTAGATTTCATCCTGGTGCATTCTGGGTAAATCTCTGTGTTTCTTCCGTGAGAAGGCTCCTTTAAAGGTGCCTGAACTGTTCAAGGATCTGTGACTCTCTCAGGTTTCTGCTGGTTTTCATCTCATTCCTTCTCTTCATGACGCTGAAATATTTCTGTGAAACCTAAAGCGCTTTGATATTATTATTTAGTGTTGTTGGACTCGTTTTAGATGCATTTTTCCCAGATTCAGCCCGAGGTCTTTGGGATCCTTCCAAACGTTGGCCTGCTGCTTGTTCGGTTGTCTTTCACTAATTCGGTGTGATCCTGTTTGAAGTGCCGTTTTTGGCTGAAGCTGACAACTGAAGATCTTCTGCCGTTTATGGAGCTTTAGTGTGTTTCTTGCTGCTAATCGTGAACGGACCAAAATGTGCACTCAGTTGAAGATCCGCTCGGATTCCTCAGCACGTTTTGTATGCATGTTTAAATGAACGCGACCGACACTACGTCCTTAAGATGTCAGAAGGAAATATGCACGTATGGAGTTGTTACAATGAAACTTCAATGAAACAGGTTGGACAACATCCAGGGAGGAAGCCATTGAACTTTGGTAACAGTCAGCCTGATGGTGGCGCTGTTCTCTCCCTCTGCCCCTGGATTTCTTAGGTCAGTCTGAGTCTGAATCTGTAGGCCACGCCCCTTTACCTCAGACACATTTACATTTTTTGGGAAACATTTCTTATGTCTCCTCCTGTATTTTGGGTCAGTTGTTACTAAATGTGACCTGTCGAACCTCTGAACCTTGTCAGACAGTGGGCGTGTCTCTGGCTGCTAAGTTTGAGTGGGCGTGGCTCTGTTGGCACCAGAGATGATGGACATGTGACCTCACTCCCTGACTCCGTGGTGGCCTTAATATTGTTGATGACGATGATTTGTATTTTGATAGAATTAAAACTGGGTGTTTCTGGTGACATTTATCTCTGAGCTGCTGTGGACCATCGTCTTCATCGTCATTGTTGTCTATGTGTGTTTTTTCACCTCTGGTACATTTCTTCGTATTCCTGAACGTAATCGAAGCGCAAAGTTTCACTGAGTGAGTGAATGACTCTCCTCCGAAGTAGAAAAAGAACTCAGCCCCCTCCTCCTCCTTTCATCTGTTTTTGGGGGGTTCAGTCTTTCCCCTCCCTCCTCCTCTGCCTCTATGGTCGATTGCCTTCAGTCCGGGTGTCCCGCAGAGCTGCTGTCCACAAAAACTGTCTGCT
>OMNV01004139.1:1538-13728 GCA_900303265.1 Brotula barbata
GGGGGGGGGGAGCCGAGGGGGTCTAAGTAGAGGAGGATTCACGGGTATGGAACGTACTGTGGAGACTGAAATAGATTTTTATCTCTGATCGCTGATCACCGGCTTTAGTTCAGACAATACACACATCAAAAAAACAATCATATATTTGCCATGTGTGTTTGTGAGAGTTTTTTTTAGATTATAACAGCACAGCACACACACAGAACACACACACACGTTTTATCATTCCGTGGCCAGATTAATATCTTGGGATGGTATCGTTTCGAACCTCTTAATCTGATCACGTGTCTCCCGACAGCGCATGAGGAGCGTCACTCTGCTGCAGACCCCAACAGCCTGAAGCCGCTCTGCCAAATCTGGGACCATGTCCGGGGTGTACGACGACTCGGCCGTCCAGGAGGAGACCACAGACAGCTTCTGGGAGGTGAGAAAAAAAAGAAATGTAACGCTCGCTGAACCCCGACACCTTTGACCTTTGACAGTACAGCTGTTCTACGCGGCCTTCTTACGTCTTACAGAGGATTAAGAGTCCCTACATTATTAAAAACACGGCTCGCTGGTAATAGAACAATAAGGACGTTATAAACGGCGTGGTGTTGGTGCACCGGCTGGCGGGCAGATGGGGTCGATGGGGGCGTGGCTCTACATCACATACATCCACATCCTGTCAACGTGGACGCTGCTGAACTGATTTTGGGACGCCGCCCCGGCTTTGTGATGCTGAAAGCTGTTAAAACGGGGGTTTTCAACTGGTGGTTCATGGCCGTCATGGTGTTCAATGCCAGAAGCTGTTGAAATTTTTTTTTTATTAATTTATTGACAATAATCAAATGCACCCATATAAACTTTATAGATAAGTTTAGCCTGGACTTTTTGAAACTTTTCCACCTCCGTCTCTCCGTCAGAGTGGATTTTCCTCGCTGTCGTACTTAGCAGAGGGCTCCGCTGGAGACAGAGATGGACGTGAGACTGTCCCCGTCCCCCACTGGACTGACAAAAAGAGACACCCCTCCCCCCACGATCAGAGGACCGGGGGTCAAAACGCCTGTGTTTATATGACAGGAATCCGTTCTCCACTGATGTCATACCACCACCAAGTCATTCGAGCAACAGTTTCCCAGAAGTCCCCTCATAATATATGAGCCAGTTGACAGCGATCATCCTGCTGCGGTGCTATCTTACGACCGCGTAAAAGTTTAAAGCCGCCGGTAACGCTGACAGATCGCTCAGTGGTTTTTTCTGTCCCGTCCTGCCCGGCAGAGCGTTTAGGGATCGGCTGGAGCTGCGAAGGTGTCTGCTGTCACTCCATCACTGTCACTGTCTGTCCATACGAGGTGGTTCCCATTTAGGAGAAACACCTGAGATCGGTGTGGTAAACGTGTGTCACTCCTTCGGGAAACCACCGGAGATTCAGAAACACGGCGACATTTTCAGTGACTAAGGCGTGAAACTTTAATGCTCTCTCTCTCTCTCCCTCGCCCTCTCTCTCTCTCTCTCTCTCTCTCTCTGGGAGGCTGCTGCTCCAGCGTCCTCTTACAGTTGTAAATTATATGGCGTCAACCTGCCCCCCTGCTATTGTTCTGTAACTGCACGTACACCAGCACGAGTCTCCACCCTGCTGCCCTAATCAATGCCTCAAACCCCTGCAGGCACCGAGGGAGGATTTTCGTGGAAGGTGGCATCTTGCGAGCTCATCCTTATCTCAGCAGAATAAATATCTGCTGCAACATCCTGTCATCTTTATCCGTGATCGATCATTGATGGATGTGATCAATCATGGGAGGGAGGATTTATGTTGAAAAACGTCTAAATCTCAATAACATCCGTCAAATCAGTCAAAAATCCACTTTAAATTAAACATGTGTGAATGAATCATAATCGTAAAGTGACAGCTGTGATGGTTTTGAGTGTTTGTTTATCTAATCGGAGGTCCCGTGTTCTTTTGAAAGGTTGGCAACTACAAACGCGCCGTGAAGCGGATCGACGACGGCCACAAGCTCTGCAACGACCTGATGAACTGCGTCCAGGAGCGCGCCAAGATCGAAAAGGCCTACGCGCAGCAGCTGACCGACTGGTCCAAGAGATGGAGACAGCTGGTAGATAAAGGTGAGCGGTGCTGCCGTGGACGAGGGACCTGAACTCTGATGGTCACATCGTCCTCCTCGTCTCACTGGTTTGTTTGCTCCATCAGGGCCCCAGTACGGCACGGTGGAGCGAGCGTGGATGGCGCTGATGACAGAAGCAGAGAAGGTGAGCGAGCTTCACCAAGACGTGAAGAACAGTCTGATGAACGAGGACTTTGAGAAGGTGAAGAACTGGCAGAAAGACTCCTACCACAAACAGATGATGGGCGGATTCAAGGAAACCAAAGAGGCGGAGGAGGGCTTCAAGAAGGCCCAGAAACCCTGGACCAAGAAGCTCAAAGAAGTGAGGCTCTTTGGACGGCATCGGCACAACACGGTCACACAGTCACACAATCACAGAAACACACAAACACACAATCTCACAATCACACAACCACACAACCACACAACCACACAACCACACAATCACATAACCACTCAAACACACAACCACTCAACCACACAACCACACAATCACATAACCACACAACCACTCGTACGTTTTTCCTCCTCAGCTTGAGGCTGCCAAAAAGGCGTACCACATGGCCTGCAAAGAGGAGAGGCTGGCGTCCACCAGAGAGGCCAACAACAAGGGAGACGCCTCGATGACGGCAGACCAGCTGAAGAAACTCCACGAGAAGGTGGACAGGTGCAAACAGGACTCGCAGAAGGTGAGAACATCGGGCACACGGGGCGGGGTGCTCCGTGGGTACGACGGAGACACGCCCACTGTTTAAATAAATCCACGTTTACTTTGCTCGCTGCAGGCCAAGGAGAAGTACGAGAAGGCTCTGGGCGAGCTGAGTAAGTGCACCCCGCAGTACATGGACAACATGGAGCAGGTGTTCGATCAGTGCCAGCAGTTTGAAGAGAAGCGGCTGGGCTTCCTCAGGGAGGTGCTGCTGGACGTCAAACGCCACCTGAACCTCTCAGAGAACCAAAGGTTGGAGGCACGAAGACTTAGAAAGGCTCCTCAACAGATTCCTGCACCGTCTTTGGGTCATAATTGTCGTGATTGTGTCTTTTTTTTCCACAGTTATTCGGAGGTGTACAGAGACCTTGAATGCACCATCACAGCAGCCAGCCCGCAAGAAGATCTGACGTGGTTCAGCAGCAACCATGGACCTGGGATGCACATGAACTGGCCACAGTTTGAGGTAGAGGAGTAACAGAAGTGAAAAGTTCTCCAAAGTTTCCAAAAGTACCAATTATAGCAGGATGCATTCTGGGGGATCAGTAGAAAATTAGAAAAGTAGAGAACGCAACACATTGAAGTTTAAGGGGAAATAAAGGTGCCTCAGCTTTGAAATAGTTTTTTATTCCTTTTGTACTCGATCTGTGCAATTATTGATGAGTTATTCGTGTTAAAACACCCATTAACTGTATCCAAAAATGTTAAAATAAATGAACCGTTTGTCTTAAATGAATTTATTAACGTTAAAGGGATCAAAGTGAAAGACACTTAAACATGCCGTGTCCAACCTGTCAGCGGTGAGAGTACGTTATGCTGCTGAACGCGTCCACCTGAACGCGTTTCCCCGCATGCGTTTGCAGGAGTACAACCCTGAGCTGACCCACCACATCACCAAGAAGTCAAAGAGGGGCAACGAAGGCGTCATGCTGACCAGCGTCACGGCGGCGGTAGAACACTCGCAGCCCGGAGACCAGGGAAGGTATGACGGAGACCAAACTACATCAATGATGTCCTGTTTTTAACGTCCACACATGTGATTATGTTGTCAAGTGTGTTCGTAACGTGTGCTGAAATGTGTGGTGCTCAGCGTGAGCAGCTATGAGAAGAACCAGGCGTACACGGAGTGGTCAGACGAGGACCAGACGGCTCCGAACTCAGGCAACGACACCAACGGAGGGACCAACCCCTTCGACGAAGACGCCACCGCCGCCGCCGCCACCGCCACCGCTGCCACCGCCGCCAGCAAAGGCGTGAGAGTGCGAGCGCTGTACGACTACGAAGGCCAGGAGCAGGACGAGCTCAGCTTCAAAGCAGGTGAGCGTCACCAAACCTGATCGCCATGAGTCAAAACCACGGAAACACGAAAAGACGGATTCCTCAAAAACGGATCGGTGCCATGAAACATACCATTTAATCCATTTAATCCATTTAATCCATTTAATCCTGGAAAACTGAGAGAAGACGTTAGAACTTCAAAGTATCCAAAAGTAAATCTCAAGTTTGAATTATGTCTTTAGTTGTCAGAAATCCTCCCCTCCCCCCGTGCACGTGGAACAGTCCATCATACGGCGTGTGACATATCGATAATAATAATCTCTCCTCCTTCCGCCGATGAAGGGGACGAGCTGACCAAGCTGGAGGACGAGGACGAGCAGGGCTGGTGCAAAGGTCGCCTGGACAGCGGCCAGCTGGGTCTCTACCCGGCCAATTACGTCGAACCTATCTAAGGACGCCGCCTGATTGGAAGGCGTACCCAGACTGAACCATCCAATCATGTCGCACATTGCCTCGGAGACCCGGAAGCCAAGTTTCCTCTTCCTGTCGGGCACGGCGAGCCGTCTTCATCTCAGCGTCTGGTCAGAACTCATCCGAGAACTTTTGGGTGTTCGAGACGCCGTCATCTGCATACACACGTACAAACATCCTGCAACGGAGGGGAGGAGCTTAGTGATCTTTAGTGTGCGGCCGCGTACAGTTTGAGTTCTGACGGCGACGCTGTACGCCGCGGCGATCTGGCGTATCCGGTGGTGCCTGGACAGTACGACGAGCTATGCATTGTGCATTCCGTGTATATATGTTGCTTTCTTTTTTACAGTCTGGATGCCTGTACAGTCTTTTTGTGAATATTTCCACGTGTTGCACTCGTGCATTTGAATGTTCTCCCGCTCCTCCTCCTCCTCCTCCTCCTCCTCCTCCTGCAGCATCAGCATGCGTCCGCGGCGTTTTTAAGAAACAGGATCACACACAGCTCAGAGCTCAGCGTCGGTAAAGGCAGAGCTCAAAGTGTTCACTCGGAGCTCACTGTCACACCACGTACACAAACAGTCTCATCACCTTCACCTCTGTACGTTTCCAGCTGTTTTTTTACGAACACACGCTTCATTTTACAGGTTCGAGTGCTTATTCCTGCGTTTTTCACGCCTTGTTTCCTTTTAAGCGAATGTCAATAATCTGCCGCCAGCAGCTTCTACCTTCTCCACTACTACATGCTCACACGCTGCTCCTCCTTATACCGATATACGATCCAGCGCATGACCCGAATGACTGACACCTCCCGTAGCCCAACCAGAAATGTTCGATTCCATTCGTTTGTATGGCCTAATGTACTCGTTTATGATTTTTCAAGTTTTACGGCCGCTAACACGCAGCCTCTTGTCAAACGCAGCTTCAGATTTTAGACGTTTCGTCGTAGTGCGCGTATTTAAATCAGACTATCAGGAACGCATGTGACAGTACAATCCCTGTTATATGAGATTGGTTTGTTGCCCTGGTAACCGCCGGAGTCAGCGAGTACTATCCCCTTACTGCCGGTGTAGTCTTACCGACACGGGCAGAGAAAGCCGCGACGAGCGCCGCGTAGAAAAGCAGAAAGAGGATCCGGCTCTGAAATATTGATGAGGCAATCGGCTCTCTGCTGCAAGAAGTTTCGTGTCGAGGACGCAGGAGGCGGACGCGCGGAGCCGCCGTCTGCGATGGCGGCCTTCAAAGCGTCGCTCTGTTAGCGGTGGGGCAGAGCGAGGCCTCGTCTCGCTCCGCCACCCTGCTCGCCCAGACACGCAGCCGAGTGAACGAGAGCCCGCTCGCACCCAATCTGACGGAAGATATGAATTCAAACTCCCCTGTCTGTACCTGAAATTAGAGACTGAGGATCCGTGTACGATCCTGTTTATGCGCCGACTATTGAACCACTGTGAGACTCCTGTGATCCACTGAAGGACTTGAATTATTTCTTAAAATGCTGAAATGCTCCTTTTTCTAAGCCCGTTGTGTTTCTTCAGAGGGTTAGACGTCTGTCTGTCCGCCTGTCTGTCTGTCTGTCTCTCTGTCTGTCTCTTTCTTTTATCGTTGTGCTGTAATTGCTTCTTTCTCTGCATAAACAAAAATAAAATGTCATCTGTAATCTGAGTGTCTGTGGGTTGAAGACGGTCATAACACATTCCAGTGAAACTCTCAAAGCTTTCAAGGACATCAAGTCTGGAAGTCTGTATAAAAATGACAACAACTACATGCAAAGTAAAGCGGAATTTAAGGGGAATTAAACACATCACAGCCAAAAAGTAAAGGTGCTTTCATTTTGTAATTGTGTTTTTATTAATAATTTCTAGAATTTGTCCGATTATTTTCATGCCTTTTCTGTTATACTCAATTACGAATGTGTTTTTAATGTGAAAAGGCTCATTACCTTCATCCAAAATCACTTAAATCACCCTTAACTGTTTGCCTTAAACTGTATTCAATTACAAATTTACCGACTAGTGTTAAAAGTGTATAGTTGTTGTTTTTTTCCTTTATTGCATTTTCATTTAAAGTATTTCACTCTTAGCCACGAATATGTGAAAATGTACGGTTTGAGAAAGAAAAAGAAGACAGAACGATTTACGTGCGTTGTTGAGGTGCAGCGTTAATCTGGGGTCTCCTGAGGAACAATAATTTATAATCTAATCTGCCAGTAGAGGTCAGTAGAAACCAGGTCCAGATGTTTCCTTACAGCATTTGAACAAAACACACAAACAGACACGAAAACCTCTTCAACCTGCACAACCTGTCACAGTTAGTACTGTTAGTGACGATGAAGATGATGAAGTCATTCAATAATAAGGAAAATACACAGAATTACTATTATTATTGTTATTATACCCTTTAAAATCCTTAAGTCTCTGTGCGGTAAAACTCTTCGGTTTATTTCCATCGTGGTCTTCACATGAAACGTTGATGTAAAAAACACGCCATCAGACACGGGCAGGCGGTGACCTCGGGGGCGTGGCTTGCTCCGTCGCACCACGCTGCTAACGTTACCACGAATGCTCTCACAGCGGCCCCCTGAACTCATCTACGTTTTGCGGTCGCTGCCCGAGCCGAACGGTTCGTCTTACCTGGGAGATTTACCGGCTCCATCACCCTCAGGGCCACATTTTCTTGGCATAAACAGCAGTGCGTAAATAAAGAAACAATCAGTTAGTTGTTGTGAAATATGTGACGACGCCGCAGATCTGAAAAAACAAAAAAAAGTTACGGTGGGTTATTAGAAATAATTACAGAAAAGCAGTTAGTGGGAGTGATTAACGTTTCCAAATGTTCCCATGAAGAGAAACGACACGCTCACGTGACATGTGACGGTCCCTTTATTCGTGAATGTACGCGTGGAAAACACGACATACGTACGTACATACAAAGAGACGGGCACAGATCCTGGCTTCAGTCGGGCAGAACGTGATGAACTCAGAAGATGACAGTAGGATTAATGAGTTTATGGTGAAAAAGAGGACCAGGCAGTACAAAGAGCAGGAAGTGCAGTCGTGGAAAAACTACAAAGTTACACCGCAGAGAGAGAGAGAACCAACACCTTGACACTCTGCTTCCACATCTGGGTTCTCTGCCCTCTTTATCTTATCCAGATGTGGCAAAGCACCAACATCTCCCCCTTTTTTTGCCACCCAGACAAACCCCCATCCCTTTGTTCTGGCTTATCAAACAGAATAATGCTAATCACTGCAGTAATCAAGAGGGTGAAGCAAAACGAACTGACAAAGCCAACGTGGGCGATGGGAGTTCCCCCCGCAGGGCATGATTGCAATCTGCCCAAGCGGTTTGGCGCCACGGGTTCAAAGTAAAGAGTGGCCGGGGATGACTCGTGGAAGAATAAACAGGCAGATCACGCAAATGACAGGACAGTTCATTTCAACGGGTGGTTTTCATCCCGGCGCGGGGCGGAAAACCTCAACAGCTTCGTGGTTCGGCTGCCAGCTGCCGCCTCCGTGTTGGCGGAGGAAGTAATTGTTCCGGTGGGGTTGGTGAGTGCACGCGCTCCACGTGGCCCCCTTCAGCCGGGCCTCAGGCGTTACGTTAAGTGCATGGGGTGACAGCGAGTCCCTTCGGTCTGCACGCGGGCGTCGGGTCACACGGGCTGGACGAACTGGTAGACCAGTCTCTGAGACACGTCAGGTTTGCGGATGATGCCCTTCTTGTAGTACTGACGTATGGAGCGACTCAGTTTGTCATAGTTCATAGCCGGGCGATTCTTCCTCAGGCCCCACAGTCGAGCCACGTGAGCCGAGTCTTCGATTTTAAAAATACCTGGTGGGAACAAAGGGAGACCTGATGTTTACGTTTGTTCTTCGCTTAACGTGCAAAGGTGGAATGAAGTTCAGCGCTCGTGTTCAGCACAGATCGACACTTTGAATATTTCTACTGCGACACGTTCTGGAGGGTTCAGATGAACTAGAACAGGATTCTTCAAACTTCACTCCTTTCTTTGCCTGTTTCATTGTTTCCTATTTTTCCTTTATTTACTTTCCTACTTCTATTTTCCTTCTTTTGCGCCGGATGCTTGAGTCAATTTTATTCCTCTTATTTGTTCCTTATCTTATCTTGTTAAGTACCCGTGTACGATAAGCTAATTACAGTGTGAACCATTTGAAGAGTAAATCTCACAGCCAACACTCGTTGACTTTTTTTTCACTTTTTACGTAATTCCAAACACAGTGGGGGGTGATTTTTTTTTTTCTTAACTTTTCTTTTTTTCCTAACTTAAATGTGCGTACGTATCATTGAATAAAATCGGAGGACCTTTCTCTTTATTCAGCCAGCGGATGCAGCGTCCGTAGTTGTGCGGTTTCAGCAGGAGCTCCCGGAGAAACTGCCACAGGTGAATCGGCTGACCGGAACAGGACGAATCGGCCTCGGACCAAAGGTCGTCACCGCCTACGGAGGAAACGACACTCAGCGTCACCGTGTGAGGGGATCACGGGGAAAGAACGCGTGGAGGAAAACCAAAACCTACCGGTAGATTTGACGTCTCCGTCCGAACACCTCTCTTTCATCCACGCAGCTGGAGGGACAAAACGGTTCAGTGGTGATGATTGTCACTCCCACCCATTCGTACACAGCACGCACGGAACACAGAGAACACAGAGAACACAGAGGCAAATCCATCGGAAAAACAGGCAAACACACAACGTGAGGAGAAGTCTGTGAACCCCTGACAGCGACTGACATCTGACCGGTCGGACCTGTGGGTCCACGCCAAACGCAAATGTTGCAAATGTCACTAGTTGACGTTCCAAACGTGGATATCAGGCGGATTAGAAAAAAACGTTTCTTTCATCTTTGGTGCTGTTGTGGCGTTTGGATACCAGCGAACCCTTTTACACACACCTGATTTCCAGATGTCCAGGTGTGCGTGCAGCGTGTCTCCGCACTGAGGTGAACGCTGGCGGAATTCCTCCTCGCTCATGGCGCACAGGTCTTTGCCGGTGAGTTCCTGGAAGGCTTTATCTGCGTGTGGGAGTCTGTACAGATGTTCAGTCCACAGCAGCCACTTCTGAACGTTCCCGGTGTTCCAGTCTATGGGGTCTGAGAAAGGAGGGAGACGATGGAAACCATGAGAAAACTCCCAGCTGTCCCTGCAGTAAATCACCTGGTTTAGGGTCCTTCAACAGTCAGAGTGAAGTCTGTGAAGTCTGAAGTCGGTTTGTCTGATTCCCACTGTCCAAACCACGTGTCCACATTTGGATGGACCATGAAAACAGGGAGGGGCAATATTTCTGATGATTATATTTGAAATACAGTACAAACTATTTCTTGTTTTGTATGTCACCATTTTGAAGAAATCCAGATATAAATTGCATCAAAATACTTTTGGATTCTGTATTTTGGCATTTTCAAAATACTTTCAAAACACTAAGAATAACATCACGCTAACATCTCATAGCCAAAGTCAAACAATCAGCGTCACAAAGGACGTCGAGAATAAATCTAGAAGGATTTGGTTCATTTTGTTTTGTGCAAAAAAAATTTGAATCTGTTGGACCGTTGACTTTTTGTTTGCATTAAAAAAGTTAAATCTGATATTACAGAACTAGGCCTGCTAGCTAGCTAGCCCTTAGCTCGTGGTGCATTCAAGACAACCAGGAAAACACCACTTTTGTTTGTTTGTTTGGTTTTCTGTATTGATTTATCCATTCATTCATTGTCTGTAACACTTCCAAGTTTATGTATGTATTTATCTCTGTATCTAATGTTTTTACTTATTTATTTGTTTATTTATCCATTGAATTATCTGGTATTTTCTGCGTCCGTATAAAACTGTTTTAAAACAGTCTTTTACATAACGACGGACGGTTTACCGACCGTTCGGCTTTGTGTCATTTCGATGAACCCACGCCCATACGCACTCTGGATTCTGTATTTACACCACATCGCTCCACTTTCACTCGACAGATGATTTGGGATCACTCAGATTTATGATACCAAGATCCCGACAATGCACGGTGCGTCCTGTGTTTACTCTGCTGCTCGGAGAGACCGCGCCCTTAAGACTGTGTACACGTCTCCTGGCAGCAAAGAACCATCGCTGTCACAATCCAAGCGCACATATGCAAAGGTCAGGATTAAAGACATCCTGGTGCAGGCAAACAGCAGATGTGTCAGTAGGGATATGATTGATGAGACCTGTCACGTGTCTGCTCCTTCCACACAAACGGGAGTGGAGGGTTAACATTCTCTAAATCCATAACGCTGGAGCTGCAAATAACGGAAGCCCTCTGGATTTTATTCACGGTGAGACGTGCATTGTGTTGTGTTTATATAGTGTACCCTTTATATACTGCACTACGTCTTTTGTGCGTGGTCAATGCGGCGGTGGCGGGCGTGGCGGCCTACCTGGAGTGATGTTGAGCAGCTTGCAGGCGGTTTCGATGTCCTTCAGCACCTCTCCCACCACCATGCTCTGCACCTGCTCCAGAGACCGCTCCTCCACCTGGCCCTCCAGCCCAGGAGAGAGTCCCTGTCCCTGGCTGTCGATGACGGGACACTGCTCGGGCTCCTCCTGTGGCTCCATGCGGGTCATGGGCGCCGACAGCGACGGGGAGGCGTCCGACACCTTGACCAGCCACGCCGTCTGGTCCTCGGTGAGGAGCATGTCAAAGCAGGGGAGGTAGAGGCCCGGCATGCAGCGCTCCAGGACGTCCACGTTTGGTTTGGTCTCCCCCATGTGCCAGGTTTCTGCAGGGCCCCTGCTCCGCTCCAACAGGGTCAGGGAGTCCTCCGTCATCCCTAACTGGGGTCCATAAGGCGATCCTTCAGCTAAGGTGCCTGCTGGATTTGACATGGCTGCTACCTGGGAGCATGAGAAGGACAAGACAAGAGTACAACTACATATTAGTACATGAAGTAGTTCAATTCAATTCAATTCAACTTTATTTATGTAGCGCCAAATCACAACAAAGGTTATCTCGTGGCACTTCACAGGTAGAACACATCAAGATCAAACTCTTGAATAAAGTAAAGTAGTAATACAAGTGTCGTAGTAGACTTCACGTGATGCAAAGAGTTGGGTCGAGAAACGTTTTTTTAGATGTCAGAAGCACTTCAAAGATCTTCATGATTGATAAATGTTGAAATACACTCATTAAAATTACATTAAAACAATTGTTATATACAGTTTACAACCTTCACTTTCCACCTCTGACTCTGTCCAGATTGCCTGCCGGCTCAATTTCTGATGAAATATCTACACTAACATTTCCACACCTGTTCTAAAATCTGAATCTCTGATAAAACGGTTCAACGTTACCTCGTAGGAAATCAACAACAACACCTTGGTCCTTGGTGCAATTCTGAGGTTGCTAGAGAATCATTTGTTGCATTGTGACAACAAAGTCCGTCAGAGGCAGAATCCTTCGAGATGAGGTGAGACTGAGCCGGGTGGCGCTCTATAAATGAACCCCGAGTCTGACCGAGACACGGGGAAATGACCCTCAACGGAGTCATCACACAGGGCTGAAAGGTATTTGGCAAAATGGATTTGACTGAGTCTCTTATTTGTGGGTCAGTGGCCCAGAATGGCCGGTGTCTCGGGGGTGGGTGAGTCGTA
>OMNV01004143.1:14159-25126 GCA_900303265.1 Brotula barbata
GGGGGGGGGGGGGTTGTAGTCAGTGTGGGATCATGTGTATGCATTTTTCACTCTTCGGCCTCACACTTAATGTGCTTTGCACCGCTATGAATACGTCAATTATCTTCCACCAGTACAGAATCCATCTTAAATGTACAGTTGTCTTGATGTTCCGTCCACTGTCATGCAGCGTGTCCTCCAAACTGTGTCTCGTGTTGTGTGTTTGTCTCAGGTCTTACGCTGGAGAGCTGGGTCCCAAACACTGGCCTAACAGCAGATACGAGTACGTCATGAAACTGAAACAAGCAGCGCTCAACTTCGCCAGGAAACGCTGGGCTGATTACATCCTGGTATTTTGTCCAATTCATCCATCTTCTGAGAGCTTCGTAATGTTCAGATGAAGGCTGACGGGCGCCGTATTCCTCTCTTTGTTGCCATCATGTCATCCAAGAAAAAGCTGTGGTTAATGGTTGTTCCAGAGATAACAAAAATGACAGCATAATGACACCATAATCGTTCTCACTGATCTGCTCTTTTCTTCTGTTTCTTCTTCCCGCTAATCATCTCCTTTGTCTCTCCGTGTGTCTTTTTCCACTCTCTGTCTCAGTATGCTGACACGGACAATATCCTCACCAACCCAGACACACTCAAGCTGCTGATAGCGGAGAACAAATCAGTCATCGCTCCTATGTTAGACTCTCAGGGAGCGTACTCCAACTACTGGTGCGGTATAACCCCACAGGTAAGGACCGGTGGAAACATCAAATACTCGAGTAGAAGTACAGATATCTCATTCAAAAATGACCGAGTTTCATGCAAAATTGATCTATCAGAAAGCATAATTTATTCAAGTATCAGGGGACAACAACTGCACTTAAGTATTGAAAGTATAAGTAAAAAACATATTGTCCTCTCAGTGTCATTTACACTTTGTTATGATCTCCAGATGAACAAAATTATAATCTCAGCCAACACTCTGTATCTAAGGATAAGTAAGGAAGAAAAAGCAGACACCAATGACTTCAAACTTTATTTAAAGATGAGCTTGAACTTTGGAAGACACATCAAATGAGTTAAACTCTCAAAAGTCCTCTTTTTAGTCTTTCTGTTTCCACTACATATGTATTTATGCAAATTAGAGTCAGTTTATCGCCAACAAGTAAGAACTCAGACTCATTAAAATCATCAAAACTAAATTGATACTTGTACTGTTGTAAATATTAAACATGTACACTCCACTAAAGTAAAATATACTTAACAACTGTAGTGAAGTATTTTTATTTTGTTACTTTGCACCATTGGATTTGAAATATTTTCGTCCCGTCCGTCTCTCTCCGTCAGGGTTACTATCGGCGGACAGCAGAGTATTTCCCCACTCGCCATCGTCACAGACTGGGTTGCTTCCCGGTACCCATGGTCCACTCCACCATGTTGCTGGATTTAAGGAAGGAGGGGATGAAGGATCTGGCTTTCTTCCCTCCTCATCAGGACTACTCCTGGCCGTACGATGACATCATTGTTTTCGCCTTCTCCTGCCGGGCTGCAGGTTTGTAAGCGTTGGTTTGTGGTCGTGATTTTGACGCGACGGAGGGATTGATGGATTAATTGATGTATTTTGGTGCTGTGCAGAGATACAGATGTACCTGTGCAATAAGGAGCGATACGGCTACCTCAACGTTCCGGCCAAACCTCACCACACCTTGGAGGACGATCGCATCAACTTTGTCCATGTCCACCTGGAGTCCATGAGTGAGCACAGATTTGATTCATCCCATTCCATTAATATTCAAATGTAAGCGATTCTCTGCTAACTCGCTAACTCTTTGTCAAAAAGTTGACGGCCCCCACATGTATGCCTCACGCTACATCCATCTGTTCCCCAAACAGAGAGACCTCATGGGCTTTGATGAGGTGAGAGACTGCTGCATGTACTGCTTTTCTCATCCCATTGATCTTATGGTGGAAATGTCTGCAAATTATTGTTGTTGGAATGATGTTCATTGAGCATTAGGTGTATAGACTGTTTTATTTTATCCTTTGTACATTTTATTCCATTCATTCATTCTGCTCTTTCAATCATTTTAAATCAGTAAATCACAGGTTATGCCTCTTGAATAGTTTTAAACTTGGCTCTGTGATACATTACGATGAAACCTTTAGAGAAAAGACAGAAACACACACATTTTTGTTTGGTGCACATATTTTTGTAGACACAGTTCTCTATTTGGAATTTCTTGGACTTCTATTTTAGTAACTCATCAAAAGTGGTCTGATCTTCATCAATGGATCCTCTAACTATCTTGTCTCTCTGTATGCAAGTCTGCAGAGTAATATTTAGAGCGTCATGTCTTTGTTTGACCTCCTCTCCTTAGATATATCTGATCAATCTGCGCCGCCGTTCTGACCGCCGAGACAGGATGTTGTTCTCTCTGAATGAATTGGAGGTCGATGTCAAGGTGGTGGATGCTGTGGATGGAAAGTGAGTACTGTCATAAAGATGAGAAGATTTCTCTCCCTTTACTGGGATGTAATAATTGATTGTTTCAGGTTATTCTTCAGTCATTAGTGTGTAGTCAAAATGAAAACAGTTATTATTTAGAAATAGAAGAAAGCCGCTGAGGATTCATCCGTTATTAACCTGTTACACTCTGAGTCACTCACTCATCACCGGACCCATCTCCTGACAGACAAGTTTTGTGAAGTGCGAAGTTTTTAAAGATAGCAACTATATCAGGTTGCATTATGGGGGAAATCTGCATAAAACGATTCCCAATACATCTGGGATAAAGAGAAATTTAAGGGAAATAAAAAGATCCCATATCTTCAGTCAGTGACACTATAATTATGGGTCTGCGGTAAGCGGGCCCGTATTACTATTCATCCAAACTTCTTCTTATTATTATTATTAATCTTCCGTAAGATTTCGTTTCGTAACTAGTCCCGCAGCTTTGACAGCACCCCCACAAAAGTTACACCGTTTCGATCGGTGTGATATAATATCTCTAAGGGATTCGCCGAACGGTGCCGGAGTAATTCCGGAAAAAACCGAGCCGATTTTCCCATCCGGAATGCATGGTAGAGGTCGAGAAAAGGGAAAAATCTGTCCCACTTTGGACCTCCGTAGCACCCACATACTTTCACGTACAAACTCAGTTAAAAGTTTGAACGGGTCACAAGACTTGGCCCTCTTTTGGGTCCAAAGGGCAATTTTATGCCACCTAGGGTTCTCAAGATATGGCCGTGTAAGTTTTATGCTCATTTTGGACCCTTTTCAACTTTTCAATGAGTGTGTATTGCAACGGCTAGAGCGGGTGACGTCACCCCCGCTCTAACTTTAAGATGAGAAAATTAAACTGAAAAATCCGCAAACAAACTCCCGTAACCCGCCATTTTTACACCTATGCGAATTGAAATAAATACACCAAAACGTAGGTATTTTTGTTGGCTTTCACCCAAAATTACTCTCACTTTGATCCGATATGCCGTTTTGGAGAAAATCGCCTACAAGCGCGGAGTGTGCCTACCGAAGCCCCCATTGACTCCCATGTTAAAATCGGCTCTGAATTTCTCGTCAAAACTGGAACGAAGCCATTTTTTACACGCTCGTAGCGCCGCAACGGTAAGGGGTAGAAACATAAAAAATACATTCCTGTCTTCGTTCATGTCTTGAGACGCTCACCGTGAAAGAATTATGTCTGTATCACTTTTCGTGTAGGAGTTATAAGGCTTGGAGCGAGGAGTGGTTTTGGCGAGTGAGCCGAAAAATGCAAATGAAGGTCATTTTTAAAGTGTAATAACTCTTAAAATCTCTATTGTACTGACACGTGACACACGTCTACGTCTTCCTTAGAGTCTTGGGGTTTCAACGGTGTAAGAATTATATTTTTACGATTAGTAGTTTTGCAATAGCGAGGGTTGGTGTGAGGAGTGCTTTCACTGTGCCATTTGCCTGGCCTGAGACTACACTTTGACACCAGGGTTGCCGCGGCAACGGGTCTGTGAGAGGCACCACGTGACCCCCCATGTCCTGGGCTGCCACTTGTACTTACTACTCCCCTTCTGAAATTTTGGCACGTAACTCCTCTCGCAGTTTTCAGTCAACCCTCACAAATCCTATATCGAAACGACCGGCTCGGCCTGGAATGGTGTGCTATGACTTTTGGTGGACTTTCGAGTAACCGAGGCGACTCAAAGGGCCAAAGACTGCGGCCCCATTTCCCCATTCAGAATGCATGGGGAGAGCTGGTGCCAGGGATCAAACCTGCCCCACTTTGAAGCCACGCTGCTCGGTCCCACTTTAACGTAGAAGCCCAGTTCAAACTCTCAATTAATCACGAGACGTGGCACTTTTATGGGGCAAACGCTCATTTTGATAGCTGCTGTGGTTTTTACACAATCTGCAGTTAAGTTTACTGCTTTTCTCTGATTTTACAATGGGTGTGTATTGCGTGGAGTTCGACTGCATGGCATCACACCACACCACCTGACAGGCTTAAAAATGAATGTGTGTGTGTGTGTGTGTTGTAGGCTCCCTTAAGGGCCAGGACAAAGCAACAGCACACGGGTCGCGGTGGGTAAAAAGGGCGGTGTCCGGGCTGCAGACCCGTTCAAAATTTCCAGCGGGGGAATTTTCTAGTTTATATTAATATTTATAAATCATAACTGAGATTTTTCATGTATTGCTTCATGTTTTGTATGTGGTATACACAGTTATTAATGTCTTACTAATATTTTGCCCAAAAGTGTACTCTTAATATGGGTTCTAGGTATTAAACAGATGTGTGTGTGCGGGTATGTGTGTCTGTGTGCGGTACTGTGTGTCTATGTGCGTGCGTGTGTTTGTGTTTGTGTGTCTGTGTGTCTGTGTGTGTGTAGTGCACTCAACAGCAGTGACATAAAGATCCTTGGCGTGGATCTGCTGCCAGGTTACTATGACCCGTTCTCTGGACGCACCTTGACCAAAGGAGAGGTGGGCTGCTTCCTCAGCCACTTCTTCATCTGGAAAGAGGTAGGACAATGCACACACACGCACACCTTGCTCAACAATATGTCTTAATTGACTCATCAGCATTGAAAAAAGTACTGCGGTGAAAATAATGGAACGCAAATGTACCCAGTGATGACACAAAGGCCAGCAGCGTGCCGCAGTAGCTTCTTCTCTTCTGAGTCATTGCTGGGCATTAAACTGGAATTTATCCCTTGAGAGTCGTTCACACCTTGGCCAAATGACTCCTTGGCTCACATGGGAGTCGTGTGAAAGTCATTTAATTCTTAAGTCAATTTATCATTTATCTGCAAATGAAGAGATTTGATTTGAGTTGAAAAATGAATACAAATGTGTTAGTAAAATGTATACTTTAGGTCCGTTTGTTTCTCCCTTCCTCAGATGATACACTACAACTGCGATACATTGGTGTACGATTCAATACTATACACGTTTTGACTCAAATTTTTTTAAATACACCCCAGGAATGCTCGATATTCACAGTGATATATTTAACATTATTCTTGTCACTGCGACAAAGTCGTTCTTTTGCTGTATTTATCAGCTCTCTGACAGAGTAAAAAAAACTTTGTTGCTCACGGCAAAGTAAACAAGACTGAACTCTGAAAAGCAACATCTGCTCAAACTGAACAGAGAGTTCAGAGTGACCACACACAGTTCTAAAGTGCGTGGGCCTGTGACCTCAGTGTGTGTGTACGTGTGTGTGTACATGGGTGTGTGTTTGTTTCAATGCCTGGAGTTTACTGATAACCCCTGCTTTGGGTCAGGCATCTCCAGCACTTTCTGACGCATTGTATAAGTGTAATCACTTATAATGTCCTTTATTATATTTCATGTTTATGTAATGGTTTTCTTTTGATCAGTTAGCACACTTTATCTCATAAAGTTGACCTGAAATTAAAAATAACATATTTTACACATATCTTGCCCTCGGTGCATTTAATGAAAAATGTGATTTCATAACTTTTAATACATTCTAATGAGTTACATTTTACTTTTATTGCAGAGCTTTTTATACTTTAATTTAACTTTTATTGGAGTAAAATTTGAACAAAGTACTCTTTCCATCTCTGGATATTCAAATTGTATCACTTCATAACACCTGCTTGTACTGTAGATGTGCTGTGTGACAGCGTTGAATTTTTCAGCCCGTTTTTTGAGACCCTGGCCTCTGTCCTGGTCTGTCCCATGTTTCAGATAGTGGACATGCAGATGGATAAGGCATTGATCTTTGAAGACGACGTTCGATTCCAGGCCAACTTCAAGCGACGAGTGCTTCGACTAATGGACGACGTGGAGCAGGTGGAGCTGGACTGGGACATTATGTAAGCGAGACCTCTGCGTGTGTGTGTGTGTGTGAGAGAGAGAGAGAGGCTCCTGTATTCAGCCGGTTCAGGATAAGAACTATGGGTAGGCATTCATGGTTTATGGTAAAGATACATATTTAAGTCAGTGCAGAGTGATAATGGCAGTATGTGCAGTAATTTAAACACAATTGAATCAGTATAAGTATGAATGTCTTCTCCTGTGTTTATCTGTTTGGTCTACTGGTCTGTCTCTTAGGAATTTGCGCATTCTTCTGGTTTTACGTGACACCACTGTGGAGAGGTGATGTGTTTTGGAAAATATTTCCCCAAAAGGAAGACGGATCATTACTTTTTTTGTGCATGTTCATGCCACAGCGATAGAGAAATGCTGTAGCACACATGGAAACCAAATTCCACTGCTCACAAGCTTTGGAAGTTGTTTCCTGTTGTTTGTTTCGTTCTTCTCCTCCCTCTCTTGTTACTGGCATGCACGGTCTTACCCTGATGTATGTTGTCTCAGATACTTCGGAAGGAAGCAGGTGAATCCGTCCAAGGAGAAACCCGTGGAGGGTGTTCATAACTTGGTGGCGGCCGACTACTCGTACTGGACGCTGTCGTATGCCATCTCCCAGCAGGGAGCCCAAAAATTACTTAATGCTGAGCCGCTCTCCAAGATGCTGCCTGTGGATGAATTCCTGCCCATCATGTACGACAAGCATTCCAAGTATGTACATGGCAGTTCATCATTTGCCTTTGTGTTCATTGATAGCTATATGGGTGGATGAATGTAATCCAATCAAAGCTGTTGAGTTGACAGCGCTCGGAAATTGATGGTAAAATCTCATTTTCACATTCAGTGACTTCTGTGGGTAAATGCCTCTAACTTAAGTGTAACTAGAAGGCAATCTAGAATATAATGTCTTATAATAGCTGGAGATCGATGCAATGTTTAACTATTTATATCAGACAATTTATTCTTGCATTTATATTGAACCCACACACGAAACGATACAAACCAAGTTGTTTCAAACAGCAAACCAGGAGATCCTCCACGTCAACAAGAAAGAAAATATCCAGCAATGTGATGTTCTGCACCCATGAGTCAGACAGATGTTTTTTGACCATTTGTGCATACTTGTTGATTAAGAACACAGGAAGCCACATATTAAAACATTGCTCCACAGTGTCGTTATTCATCAAAACTCAGGCTTCCTTTCAATATTAAATATTAAGTATATGACTATTAAGACGTATGCATTGTTTTGTTGTGGTAGAAAAGGAAGGAATATATTTTAGAACTGCTCTTCTTCATACCACAGTGATGACATAGCAGAGTAACTAAACACAAGACAGAAAAAATGCATTTTGGGAGTCGGGCCTGCAGACCAGAGGGCTTGGCAGTGTCTGTGTGCTCATCGTGTGTGGAAAATTGGCCAATAATCAAACACCCAGAACATTTCCCTTCTCTCACACATCCTCAAACACACTCCCACACATACACTCACGTCTGCGTCAAATTAAGCACGACTTGTGAGAATCTTATAAGAATATATGTATACTGCTACTGTGTTTTTTTTGTGCGTGGAACAAATGGATTGCCTTTGCAAATTAGTTCCAATCTCTTATGTTTAACATACGGCCACGTGTGACTCAGAAAACGAAAACATCAGCTCTGCTTTCTCTCTCTGCAGTGAGGACTACAAGTCCCATTTCCCCAACAGAAACCTGCAGGCCTACAGTACTCGCCCCCTACTGGTTCAGCCATGTCACTACGCCGGGGACCCCGAGTGGGTGAGTGACACGGAAACCTCAACTCTGTGGGACGATGACTCAGTGCGCACTGATTGGAGGGGATCCCATAAGACTCTCAAAGGGTCACCGCCGCCTGAAATGCTGTCAACGTCCTACAGGGATGAGCTCTAGGATGTCCACACACAGGGCTGTGGGGAAACTACAGGTCAAGGGGCCATGAGACGAGGGAAACACACTGAGGTGAGAGAGTGGTCTCAGACTTAATGTCAGTCACACCACTGACATGCTCAGTGAAACTTGGACGGGACAAATGTTTGGAACTTAACGAGCAGTGCGAAAGGAAAGAACTTTGAGGAGCCTATGATAATGGGACAGTGTCCATTATGGCCATCTGAAGAAACATACTGGGGGACAATATTCATACAGATGTTTGAGCAGTGCAAATTTTTTTTTGATTGACTTGAGGAATTTTAGTGGCTTCAGTGGTTTCGAAAAATCCTTGTGAAGACGTGAGTGTGCTTCCAATGGCTGCACGTTCATCCCCTCTCGAGAAGAACAAATATTGTCACCCTCATTGTCAGCAGCTGCACTGTTCACGGTTCTGGACAATCTGGAAAAAAAGTCAACAGTTGTTATTTTATTATTTGTTATATCCAGATATTGATAGAACTGAACTAAATTTAATTGGTAAAATTATCCCAGTTAAAGAAACAACAATTTAAAAACAAATGTGCAATACATAAATGGGAGCAACATTCCCTTGATTTATTGTAGTTATAGCTATATTTTGTCTGATTTTTAGTATTTTTGTGTTTAATATTTTGCCATAAATTGAATTTCAAAGCTACAATTAGCTTATTGTGTGCCACCTGCCACCAAGTCTTTATTTCAAAAGGATCATGGTTAATATTTCATATTTAGTTCATATTGATCAGTTCTCGAGGTGAACCACAAACTAATTAAATCGACTGCAGCTATAGAGAAGTGGAGTATACTGCGGACATTCCAACATCGATTAAGTGTAATGAACAAGTGTTCCACTTTCAGTTAACCCATCTTTTTGTTTTATCATTATTTTTTTTTTTATCATCTGAACTAAGTGTATCGGTAATCAGACTGCTCATCAAATCATGAACATGGCAATCCTCAATGCACCAAAAGCCAAAAAACTCAAATACAGCCCTGTGTCTGATTTGGTCTCAAAATAGAAGAAAGAATTCCACACATGATATTAAAACTTTTTTATAAGCCTCATTAAAACACTCTATGAATGTGTCAGTGCTTTCTTGGAACAGGTCTGCAATCCACAAACAAGACGTAAGTGATGTTGTCTCTGTGATTACCCTCATGATCTCACATTACAGTAATCATGCCACCAACTGAAGCCCTCCACTTTCATATCATATCATCGTGGTTTAATGTCATTTATTCATTTTCTGTCTGTCCTTAAGTTGTTTTGACTGCATATGTCTTAATTTATTTGATAAGTCTGTCTTGGTGTGGTTGACTGTGTTGAGCCACACCATGATAAACATAAAGACCAGTGCCAATGATCACTGGCCACTTTGGAGACAATGTGTTTCAGCAATATGTTTTATACTCAGATCTTTTCTTATAAAAGTGGACTTGTTCATCTGTCAATAAAAATTCACACTGTGATGTAATATGCTGGTGGTCTTTCAGGTTGAAGCCTGTAATCTGCCTCATGCTTCTCCACGCGTCCCTGCTGTTCTGCTGCAGTTTATTCTCCAGCTTCTGTTGGTTGGAGTCCCCTTGAGCTCTCGCTGTACCCTCTTCAGATTGTACTTCAAGACTGTACGCTGGGAAACAGCGTACAGTCTTGGTTGGAGTAATGGTTTCTTCACAGAGGTTGATGTAGTCTGCGATGCAATCCGTGATGTTATTTAAGTCACCCACAGAGCACATTCCAATCTGTTGTTTCAAAGCAGTCCTGCAGGGCCTCACTGGCTTTCTAAGTCCACCTCCTCACAATTACAGTGGAGACAAACTGCCTTTGAACTGCAGGGACATACTTGAGGTGTTAACAAGACTAGGTTATGATGCAATCTCCCACGTGGGGGCAGGGCAGTAAGCACTAAATGGGTCTTTGAAAAGTGCTCCCTACGACCAGTGCACTGAATCTGATGGGGGAATGTTGGGTCTCTACATATTCAAGAGTTTGATCTTGATCTGCTCTACCTGTAAAGTGCCTTGAGATAACTTTTGTTGTGATTTGGCGCTATATAAATAAAATTGAGTGGAATTGAATATATGCATTTCAAAACCTTGATTATACTCCTATTGATTTGTGAAAACATTGCGATTGTAAACCCAAAATATTGTACCTAAAATTACAGTTACAGCTGTTTGTCTTTGCTTCGATATGCAGTATTACATTACTGCAGTAAACACACAGGCACACACGCACACACGCAGTCGAGGATTTGGTTCAGCTCCTGCAACCTACTCCTTTCCTGTTCTAGGCTGTCTGAACTGGAGCGATCCCACTACGTCCTCTTCTTATTGGCTGCTGACTGAGGTGGGGATTCGTGACAAGAGAGCACATGTCACTGAATATGTAGAGAGGTTGTGTATTGACCAGTGTTTTGACTCCTTTTAAAGAGAAAATGAACTGAATAATTATTTGTCTTCTTATATTTATTTCCAGTATCACTATTTTGCCGTTCTCTTCTCCACTCTCCAGTGTAGACTCATCCTAAAAAATGCATCTGTTTGGTATGACGACATTTCTTCAGCAATTATTATATCGTTAATAATAATATATTTATATATTAATGTTTTCTGTGCACCATTCTTTGTGAGATTCAGGTGATTCATGAGTCAAGTGAAATGGATTTTGACCTTTCTAGATCCACTTGATTTTTTTTTTGTTATATATATATATATATATATAGACAAATGAT
>OMNV01004152.1:1740-14245 GCA_900303265.1 Brotula barbata
TCAGGGGTAAAAAAAAAAAAAAAAAAAAAAAAGCTCAGCCATTTAACGGATAGTTAGTAGAGTACACAACATTTAGACCAAACACAGAGGATTTGAGGCTGCAGACCTTTAAAAGCCATAGAGCTGAATTGTCAGACGATGATGATTATTGAACATAAAGTGTTAATCTTTGTTTTTGCGTTGCTTTGCCGATTGTGTCGGACGTCTGACAGTAGCAGGGGGTTACAGCCGACCAATCACACCCAGAAAAACAAAACAACTGTTCAACGAGGTGACGTCAGCTGTCGATAATGGACAACAAATCAACATGATAACGATCTTTAGGGTGTTGTAGTGGTGTTAGAGGTATATGGGGATAATAAGCATTAAAAGCCACCTAAGGAGAAAAAAAAACAACTTAAACTAACAAGGAACTGCAACACATGCCAGCTAGGTGAAGTCCATTTGCAAGCGCGTTGTGAAATGAGACAATAATTCCATAACTCTTCCTAATGAGCGGAGAACAACCAAGAGTAGACAAAACAAAAAACGCAGGCACAAAGAGTTTGGTGGCGTCACACAAAAGCTGGCGATGCTCTCAGACGTCCGCCGCTCTTTCCACCGTCAAAGTGCCTCATCTTCTCGATAATCAACTGCCGATGGGAGTGGCCCGCATCACTGGAGGGAGAATCTGATTGGATCAATTGACACCTCTGGCTTGTGATAGGTGATAATGTGGATAATACAGAGGTAATCTACCCTGTGGAGATCCCCATCGCAGCTCACCTCCCCCTTACAACCCACACACCCCCAACTCTGTTAACAACAGATAATAAGATTACAGCCCAGCCCGTGGCTGATGGAATTACCACTGTATCCAGGAGCTTTATCATTTCAAGTTATGGCACGCCTCTGGATTCAACTGTAGAGAGTCGCACGCCGACAGCGTCACCTCGGCAGCGCCGCACGCGTCCGATTGTGATCGTATGGATTTTTGAGCATGTGGGCATTACCACATTAGTTAGAAACCATGAACAGCCTAATCGACTCAATTAGATGCAGGAATAATAACGCAGTATTAGCTTGAAATCTTCTGAAAGGAGCGATATAATCTTCCACTTCAATGTAAAGAAGTTGCAGACAACCTCCTTCATTTTACCAGGAAGAATTAAAGCCCAAATTTCCTCTCCGTCTTCGTACTTTTTTCCCCCTAAATCTGCAGCAGGATGCATCAAAGCACGTGATTTCAGTTTTTGAGATGTTAGATATTGCAATAATAATACCTATTTGGCCTATTTGGTATTATTTAAAAAAAATGTTTAAGTCATTCAAATGTACTAATTAAACGTTAAGCTACTTTATTGTAAAATCGGCTGAAATCCTCATAACATCCTGATACGATCCATAAATTGAGTCCACGAATACCATTTACCACGAGAGACGTCATTGACAATAATATGGAGACACCCGACAGACGACAGCTGCTTCCCATCCTGAACACACAGAAAAGCCCCAGATTCTGTTGTTCGGTTGGTTAATCTCAATGGCAGCATGGAAACTATACAATAAGCCTGTTCTCTGTGACGGTGAATCATTGTTCTGCCACCGCTCCTCAAAAAAACACACACAACAATCATATCAAATCAATAACACACAGTGAAAACAAGGAGAAGCTGCCAGCTCAGGCCCACGCAAACTACAAGAAAATCATCAAAGGCACGGTTCGAGTTTGACAAGCTGCTAAAAGAGAGAATATGAAGTGATGAACGACCGAGACTGGAAAGATTAGAGATTTGAACCGGTGTCTTCATGATTCAAATCATGAAATTATTACATCCAAATTCATAGTTTCTCTTCTATACTAAAATCTTTACGCTTAGTTATACTTTTATGTATATGATTTCTATAGGAGTAAGTCTATACGTGTTATTTAATTGTGACTTTTTTTTTAATGTATTTGAATAAACACCCATTTCATTCACAAAATCGATTTTACATTTTGTGACAGAGAAACTTAGGACGTTTTGAAGAAGACGCAAAATGTAAACACACACACACACACACACAAAAGGTGAACGCACACATCCACCGATAGTTTCCTGGCCTGGCTTTTCAGACGGCTCTCCCTGAATCCTACTGCCAACACGTGAGGCCACAGTGTGCTGATAATTTAACACAAAATGGTATCTGAACATGGATTAATTATTCATAGCAGGGTGGTGTGTAAACAAAATGTGGTATCCAATGCAATATTGAGAGAGTATGAATGTTTCATGAGTGAGAAAATGGAGTAGGGGTGAATGTAATGTAAATATAATGTAGGTGTTACGGCACATTTTGCATATGTCCCAGACACTCACGGGAACAATCCAACACTCCCTGTCATCCTTTACAAATAACACTTCCACTGTCACGATGCATGTGTGTGTGTGTGTGTGTGTGTGTGTGTGTGTGTGAGCGAGAGAGAGAGAGAGAGAGGATACGTATTTATGTGGGCCAGTCCTAATTTAAAGGCGCCTCAAAATAGATAAAAAACAAACGATCATTGGCAACTTGTAACGTTGTTTGGATGTTTGAACCAAATATGTGTGTTCAGGTGGTCATCAATCACTGATCAGAGCCCGACCGATATATCGGCCCGGCCAATTTTGACATATCGGAGATGTATCAGTATTGGTGGAGAGAGAGAGAGAGAGCTCCTCCATCAATCTGAAGCCTCTCAGCTGAGGAGTTGTGAAGCTAAGCTGTTGGACCATATTTGTCCTCATCTCCGCTCATCAGTCCGCAAGTACACAGCAAAAATGAATATTTAAGGACTGGATTATTATTATCTGAGATTTAGCGTCAGTAAGCAAGAAGTTGGAACGGATATAAAAGCGAAAGGATTATCCATTAACTTTGTAATATGCTGCTTAACGAATGCTGCGTTTAAGGACGTTAGAGTCAAACTGGCCAGGAAATTCAAATCTCTGTGTTTGAACCAGGTGAGTGGGCTGATGTCTGATATATACAAACAAACACTAAACTTTGTACTTTAACAGCACAAACAGTCACAGTCTGAGCGTTTAAGAGTTACTCAAGCCAAACCTGGACGCGGAAAACTAAACATAGACGTCGTCTGAGAGGCAGATGAAACCTCCAGTGTTCTACATAAGAATCCACCATCCTCTCACACACTCTTACTGTCTGAAACTTTCAGGTCTCTTCAAATGGCTCACAGGAGGCTGACGTCTCACACAAGCTTGATGTGAATTGGAAGTGAAAGCATCCCCACCTGGCATACAAACCGGTACAACCCACCGAAAGCAGCTGCTGAGTCAGCGGAAGGAGGCGAGCAGCTGAGGGAGCAAAGTGAAGTGACAGAACAAATGACAGAGTAGGACAAAAAGAAGTTAATGTGATGTGCATTAGGGAGGAGAAGGGAGGGATGACGTGACGGAGGGGAGGCTGGAGAGCCATGAATGAATGATGCCGGGGCCCGAAGAGGAGCTACCAACCGCCGAGAATTTAACTCCTCGGGCATTTGTCTTTAAACGGCTCCAAAATACAAATCATAACAGTTTGTGTCCTCCATCTTTTTTTCATCTGAAGGCTGTGGCTTGAATCTGTGGTTGTTTGTCACTTTAAGTCGACAGCAGCCACATATCAGAGCAAGACACAACGCTAGGATGTGTACAGCCGAATAAAAGCACTACAAGGAGAATCATGCAGAAAGTTACCTTATGTATGCACATATACTGTATATACATATATGATTTTTATCACAATGTAGTATGTTCTCAACTACTGTAGACAGTGTAGTAGTATCATTATTATTACTATTATGATTATGCCTAACAACATCAGGATGAAAACTAAAGCTTTTTGGATAATCTCAGCTTTGTTCAATGTGTGTGAACGTTGATTAAAGCACATCGTCTCTTTTCAGATAAAAAATGGAATGAAAAAAACGAAGCGAGAGGGGGAAATGAAATCAAATGAAGAAATGCTCGTCGTGATGAAAAACACATCTGCCCCAGGAGCCTTTACCTCGTTGTGTTTGTAAAACAAATGACCGTGTGAGGGTGTGATGTAATTAAAAGCAGAGCTCGCACCTTTGGCACATTTCAGGCTCCAAACAGCGACTTAGCCCAAATGACTGTAAGCCGTAGGACATTTCTGCCCCGCGTGAGGACTTGCAGGCAGACCTACGCGTGCTGCCGTTTGCGATCAGCGACGACATTGATCCCTATAATGATCTTAGCGCGAACCCCAACCATCTATAACCGACCGAGCTCAGATTGGCTGCAGACGGGAGGGGTGGTGGGGGTTTTATATCGATTGACATTTGCTCAGACCCTTGTTTGTTTGGAGCAGAACAGATAAGGACCTTCACTGATGAGCAAGATGAGAGCTGACTCGCGCTCATGGGAATGCACATGGTAATTTAAAATCAATAAAGACAATTATGACAATTGTGCACGTGCTGTTGACCAAATGGTTCAAGCGGACAAAAAGAAGTCATCTCCCGGTCAGGGCGCGGCCGAAAAGCTGGTATTTTCACAATAAAAGCATAATAAATAACTGTCAATGCTTTCCATGAAAGCCCTGAAATATCCCTTAGAAAGCAATTTAGTAATCACAATTGTTTATCAGCTCAGTGCACACAGTATCATATCCCTCCATTAATCTTAAGTGCAGGAACGCCCGTAGCCCCCATCCAAACGCGATTACGAACGAGGCCGCCGTCATCTTGACAAGCGTCGGCCCGCGTTCTAATCGACATGCGCAACCTACAGCTGAGGTCGTCTCGCAGGCCCAATAAAATGTCCATTTCGCCATCTTGAAGGGAAGGGCCGTGAAAAGGAAATAAATAGAAGCCTCGGGGGACGCCGCCGAGGATTTTACATTTTGCACCTCATTGTCTTTCCAAGCAATTTCTGAGACCGAAGCCTAACCGGCAGTAATGAGCGGGTCGTCACTCTCGGAGGAGTGACCAAGGATAAGGAACACACTGGGAATTAATTGACTGTGTGACTTGAGATTGCTTTTATGCAAAAATGTCTAAAAGACTGTAACTAGGACGGCATAAATACACTAATTCTGGAACGGAACGGCCCTCAGAGCTTCAGTGAGCAAATCATTTATCCAGCGAATTCAGTTTGAAGACAGACTGGGGAAGACTTTCATTCCATTTTTAATGAATATCAGAACGCAGCGTATGAATTACAGCGATGTGTGTGTGTGTGTGTGTGTGTGTGTGTGTGTGTGTGTATCTGTCCTGAACATATGCAGCTATAACATCCAGCTGCTCATAAAACTGAAAACTATCACATCGCTACAACCTGAATTTTGTCTCGTCTTGCTGAATTGTGGTCTAATTAAACCAACCAGATGGATTTGTTTGTGATAGCTGTTTATGTACACACTGCATGAGCAGACACATACAAAAGCCGTGTTTTAACTTGGCGGAATGATTTCGATTGCATACATCCATACCCACACACACACACACACACACACACACACGCACCCCTATCTATATGTGTTGTAGATTATGCAAACAGTCCACACAAAACTATGTAACGCACATGAATGCATCAAGTATCTATAACCATGTGCATGTGTATCATAGTGATTGTATTGCACACACACACATACACACACACACACACACATCTGTGGTCGTATTTGAGTGTACAGTCAACTACACGCTGTCAGCATGCAGTTGTGCATAACACATGACTCTCTGAACTGTAATTAAAAACTAATGAATGTGGGCTCATTAGTCACTGTGCAAACAGGGGGAGGGAGAGGAGGGAGAGGAGGGAGGGGGTGAAGAAGAAGAAGACCCCCACCCCCTTCAGAAGGAAGAGATGAACCTGTATGCAGATCTGGACCCAGTCTACTTTAAAACCACCACAGATAACTGTTGTAATCTGCTTAGGTTTTCTGACACTCATTCTGGTGTCATGGGGAAAATCCAGCTAAGAGTTTTCTCCCTCGTGGGTTCCAGCGGTTAAGCTTAAGAGAAGAAATCAATACCGGGGCTCTCATTTGACAATACGATGGGAAGAATTAAAAACAGCCTAAGCCTGAGCATTTTGTAGGATGGGCAGGACGAGCAAGGGAGTAAAGCGGGGATTATTTTAAAAATTACAGTTTTTATGTTGGTCTTTTCAAGCAAAAACAAACTTAGATTTCTTAGGAGGAAGGATGTGATCTGTGGATCATAGTCACTGATACAGCAGGAGGACTTTCTCCATCTGTAGGGCAGTACGAACTCCTTAAACTCTGGTAAATTACTTCACAATTATGTACATGTGAATGCAAAACGTTGACGATTATTTGGACTTTGTAATCTGGTTTTTTTCACACTAGTAACCCATTCATACAACATAATCATTGATGTCTTCTATATTGTCTGTTTATCTTGGCGTGTGAGGCACTTTGTAGCTGAGCTTTTAAAGCTACTACATAAATAAAGTTATTATTATTATTATGAATCATGTCCGTATATAAACGCCACGATGCCAGAGTGGACGTGATTGAAGAGAAAAGGAAGTGGAGGTGAAGCTGGTTTCCTCCACCGTGCTACCTGATGCACTCAGCCTGAGCCGCGGCTAAGTGTTACGTACACACATCAGATCAATTAATAATGTACAATCTGAAGATTATCTGGCACATAAAACCCTGTTTTGTGTGTCAGTAAGTGGACAGACTGTGATTATCACTGTGTCTCTGTGTCAGACAGCCTTTTATCAATCTGAGTGGAAGAGCTGCTTGCCAAATAGTGAAATGCCCTATCTGTCAGTGTGGATGACAGTTTTGCTGATTTTAGTGGTTGATGCTGGATTTTCTGAGCCGATCTGATAACAGGAATGGTGGAAAGTCTTCCTGGTGAGCCTGTAAAGTAGAATAAAGAGCTACTTTTGGACTGCTTAGCACTCAGACCATCACTTTTAGTGTTCAGCAAGCCTTGAACCAAAGAAGGCTAGATTTTGGTTCCATCTCTTTAGGTGGGCCGACATGTACAATCGGGATGAATAAAGTATCTATCTATCTATCTATCTATCTATCTATGTGTGATTAATTGTTGATTGTTGAAGTCCTATGTTGGAACAGAGAGGATTCACAGGGTGGATCTTCACCAACAGAGGACACTGAAACCATCACACAGTAACAGATGCAGTTGGTGTTAACGCTAATGGTCGATAATTATGAAGTCACTAAAATATAAAGGGATGCAGGATTTTCTGGATGTTTAGTAATTTAGGTTCCCATTAGACTCTCGAACCGTGGCCTTTTCACCTTGAAAGGAGCCACGTATCTAATCAGGATGCCTCTTGAACGACTCCCTTCCCACAGGCACAAGCACAGCAGCAGAAAATGCACAGCAAGCTAATACTGTAAGCTACACATGATCGTGCATCATCCAAAAAGAACTATTTTTACATCTTAATCTATTCATGAACTTCAAAGCGACGCGGGACAGAAGTGGCCAAATGAGATGTGTGATCGGTGACGGCAGGCTTCACTCCATGACAGCGTTCTGAGGAGACTGAAGCGACAAGCTGCTGCTCCCGTCACTTCAATGTCATTTCATGACGCGGTGCATCCCAAACTTCCTGCAGCTGGAGGACACTGTCCGACTCGGAGGATAGAAAAAGAGGGGAAATAGAGACGAATGCCAAAGTGATGCTGATGATGAGGTAGAGGAAGCTCAACGTAGGAAAAAAGGGCTCATCTCTGTCAGGTAAAAGACCACATGTGATCGCTCAAGGTAAACTTCAACTTCATCTGAAACCGCAGTCCTTTTAAGAAAACAATAAAAAGGCCGGGCTCAGAGTGTGACTGATCCGTGCAGCTGGATATTTCAGACACGCTGTAACACTCTGAAGGAAAGTGTAGCCAGTATTCCCGGAGGAGTGGGAACATTAATATGAATGATTGAAAGACACAGAAAGAGGGCAGGGGTAAAGAGCGAGGGTTAGTGGAGTGGTGAAGAAAGGAGAACAGGGATAAAAAGAGAAAAAAAAAACACACAGAGATGCAGCGGAGAAAGGCAGAAATGGGAGGAGAGGGTAGAGGAAGAGGGATGTAATCCATGCTCCAAATGGAGGGCGGCTCGCTGTTGGGAGCAGCAGGGGATTGGGCCTCTCAGTTAATGTGACGGGCATGCTGGGTAAAAATAGCCTAGGGAGGCAGGCTGGGAGTCCTCTATGATGAATAATACACAAAGGAGGTGGGAGAAGGCGGAGAGACGAAGGGGAGGCTCTGGGTAGAAAAATATTAATATAATTAATGACGAGAATTCTACTTTTCGCCAGTAAAGTGTTTATTAATACAAGTAAAGCAGATTTGACTTATTATAGAGTTAAAAATATCAATGTGCAAAGGTTTTGTGTAAGTCAAAATATGGCTTAACTCATGTAAGACTCCTACAAAAGGGTTTGGGTCTGATAGAAGTGAGAGCAGGAATGTGGGGCTTTTATCCCCACTTCATCCACAGAGACACGGGGAAGTGCAGTAAGCTCTTTCTGTCTATCAAATATTCACAGAGGGGAGAAATGCCTCGCATAAGACGGATCCCCGTGGATCTGTCTAAAACACTTTGTACTCTTCGTCAATACAGGTACATTTTGTTCTGGAAGCTCAACAGGCAGCACCCTTATACATCTCATTTTCCTTCAATGAAAACCCCTCAGTGCCTAAGAGCTACTCAGCATTGGCACATGAGCAAATATACGTCTCTCTGGATTGTGTGTGTGTTTGTGTTTGTGTTCGTGTGTGTGTGTGTGTATGTTCACAATCGCTGATGAAAATGTGATTTGTTAATATCTTATGTGCTGTCCACAGAGCAGAGAGCACAAAATGTTACACTGGATTTAATATGGCGCCCTTGTGTTTTGCGTCACTTCGTTTCTCCCACATTGAAAAAAATTAACAGCTTCAAGTCACCGTCATCATCATCATCATCAGGGATCATGTTTACGCAACTAACTGCAAATTGCTGACAGGGACTCTAATGGTATGTGTTTTATAACAAAACAAGTTTTTTTCAGCAAAATCTCTCACTAGCTCTCTTTGCCGTTTATTTTTAAGGTAATTCTTCTTCTTACTAGAAGTTCCGCATTTGTTTGTATTTTTGTGCTTTTATTCTTTTATTTCCTGCTTTTATTGTGACGGTGAGCAGGCATCTTACGCTCGTTTCCTGTTTCGTCATACTGCATTGAACTTGACTGCGGGTAATACGTATGTAACGCGCAACGATTACAAAGTTTAGAGGTTCAAAGTCGGTTTAATGGGACACATGTTCACAACATCACTCATTAAGTACTTACTAATTGAAACGTGTTATTTTCTGTGGTACATTTAGCTTGTTTAGTGAGTTTTGAGAGACTTCTACAGAGTAAACATATTTTCACACATATTTTCACATGTAAAATGTTACCAAACGCAGCTTCAGTTTTCATTTGTATTTCATATTTCATGGCTAAGCCTAAAACAACAAGATAAAGACATTATAATCCGGAGCAGGAAGCCCAGAGCTAACAGCACACAGCATGATGTCACACAGAGACTACAATGGCTCCTTTAATGTTCCTGTCCTTTCTGTGCTGCCTTTGCTACTTCAGCTCACACAACGCGGCTGTGGCTCCACACCAACGAAGCCAGAGTCCAACACAGACAGGCAGAGTGAATGTGGTCTGGATGCTGTGGAGGAGAGTCATGGGTTCAGAGACATCGTAGAAGGACAGAATACCTGCGTCGTGATCCAGGTACACTCCTACTCTGGAGGGCCGAAGGGCTGAGAGCTCTGTTTTCATACCGTTGTGTTTGAAACTACAAGAGGATAAGAAACGGTACAGCAGCCAAGATTTGTCATTGTTTCCGAATCCACTTTCATGTCCTCTTCTCCTGAAATTCTTGTATGCGACGGCTACTCCAACGCCTTTTCCGCTCCATTCCACCTCCCAGTAACAACGTCCAGTCAGATGCTCTCTGCTCAGGACCTGAAAGTTGTCGGTGAATCTGTCCGGGTGATCTGAATATGGCTGTTGCTCGTCCGTACATGTCGCTTTTCTGTTCCTCTCAGATAATAACAGCTCTCTGTGTGCTGTATTTGGATCCAGTGTGAGTTGACATGAATATTTTAAGAGTTCCTCTCTTGTTTTTGGCTCTTCTGGTGGATTTGACAGTAAATTAGTCAGCGTCGGTGAGATCTTGGTCCATTCCTCGCTCAGAATCTTCTGTAGCTCTTCTATGTTCTTTGACAGAGCCTCCGTCACCTCCTCAAAGCACCTCAGAGGACGGATATCGATGATGGCCGAGTCTGTAGAGGGACCGAGACGTGACAGCGAGGGGTAGGTGTTTAGAAAAAGGAGATGATCGTCTGTGTGCGACAGCTGCTGCAGCTCAGCATCTTTCCTTTTCAGCTCGGCGATCTCCTGCTCCAGCTTCTCCTGAGCCTCCTCAGCCCGACTCACTTCACTTTTCTGCTGGGCTCTGATCAGCTGCTTCACATCAGACCTTCTTTTCTCCATGAGAAGGATCAGCTGACTGAACATCTTCTCGCTCTCAATCACTGCTTTGTCAGCAGAGCCGTTGATGGCCCCCACCTTCTGCTGAAGCTCCTTCACGTCTTTCTCCCTGTACTGGATCCTCTGCTGGATTCTTTGTCGACTCTCCTCCAGCTCTCTCTGCCCCTCGGCCCTTTCTGCTGCAGCTGTCACCGTGTCGTGGCCCTTGTGTTCATCCACCGAGCAGAGGTAACAGATGGACTGTTGATCGGTCCGGCAGAACATCTTCATCACCTCGTCGTGATGAGAGCAGATGTTCTCCTGCAGCTTCTTGCAGGGGTCGACCAGCTTGTGTTTTTTCAGTACAGCCACCGTGTAGTGAAACTGCAGGTGTTGCTCACAGTAAGAGGCCGGACACGTCAGACACGACTTGAGGGCTTTAAGTTTTCTCCCGGTGCAGAAATCACAGGCCACATCTTCAGCTCCAGCGTAACAGCCATCAGGTGGAGCAGCTTGGAGTCTTCCATTCTTTAAAGCTTCCACCAAATCTGCCAGCATGGTGTTTTTCACCAGGACGGGCCTCCGTCTGAAGGTCTTCCTGCACTGGGGGCAGCTGTGGAGTTTCCGCTGATCCTCTTCATCCCAGTGTTCTTTAACACAGCTCATACAGTAGCTGTGCCCACAGGGAATGGTCACCGGATCCTTCAGGAGGTCCAAACAGATCGAACAGCTGACTTTCCTCAACTGAATTTCTTGCTGCGCCATTTCTCCGCTCAAACACAGCGAATGTGGGACAGTTTTGGTACTTCGGAACAGGTAAAACCAAACTCCGCCCCTCCTCCCTTCATCTGCTGATCTGCACAGACTGAACTTGTCAGCTGCTGCACTTCACCACAGGGCGTTCACACCCATCCTTACAGTAGCCAGATCGGTGAAAAGAAAAGGAAGACGTAAGAGGATGTGGTTATCAGATATTGCCTCATTCCGGGACAAGGAGCGGTTTGATTTGTGGTGTGTTGTGTATTTCCTCATTGTTTCCAACCTACAGTACAGATCATTGCTGTACTATCTATGCAGAGAAACCGAACGGACGAGCTGCTGAGAGGAAAATGTTCACCAGTCGGTGTTGGGTTACAACAATTCATTCATTGTATCAATTTGAATGCCAAAACTCCGAAGTACACCGATACGGAAACAGGAAACGCAGGTCATTTTAGGAGTTGCTTCAGAATGGGAACTCCCACGCCCACGCTTACATGGATCGCGACTACATTTTTAAAAACTAGCCGCACCACATTGCACAGCGCAAGTCGTGCTGGTGCGCCCGATCGCAAGCGAAGGCACGAAATGCGTCCAGACGGTCAGACGCCGGAGCCCGAGCAACGCAACCCCACGGCTCCACTGAGCTCCGTGTGCGTGCGTTATTTCATTATGCAGTGGAAAATATAATTCCTGAAAAATTGAAACACTAATACATGTCAAATTTAACAATGAGCGTATTCAGCTACGGCCCTTTAGCAGCAGCTCATTGTTCCAGCTTCACTCGTGGAAATTGATTGCCATGAGCATTATGTTGCTGAATGACTTTGTTTACGCTGTTCAGTTTACAAAAATGACAGGGAGGATGTTGTAACCACTCATTTCCAAAGTCTTATCACGCCGTAGGTAGACACATGTCTGCCGTTTGACTGACAAGCTCACAGATTGACCATAACGCCTTACAAATCACCAATTCGTCTGGCTGGGATGGAGAGTTTTTACAGTAACGATGCGTCCGGTCGTATCCATGGAAGCGGTTTGGGTTGGGGTGATCTTAATATCTGGAATGTAATACGATCGGTTAAAATGGATCCTGAACGTACGGACGCCTCTAATGGCGCTCTTGGCTGAATGGGTCAATGAAATGACCCTGGGTGTGTTTTGATCATCTTCATTAAAAGGTCTGGAACATGTTGAGGCCTCCTGCTTTTAAAGGCTTCAAAGGAGTGTGTGTGTGTGTGTGTGTTTGGTGGGGGGGGGGGGGG
>OMNV01004152.1:14265-26790 GCA_900303265.1 Brotula barbata
GTTACACGTGAGCATCTGTGTCAGGGGGGAGTGAAAGAGGAGTGTGGAGAAGGATGTTTTCCACGACTAAAAATGGACTTAAAGTGTTTCCTGCTGGAAGTAAAAGCCACATTCAAATATTTAAATGACGATGCCGGTGTGACATTGAACCCTTTTAGCGGATTTCTCAACTCAAGTAGAAAGAATGACGACACACAAAGTGGAAGGCTTAAACCGACGAATAAAGCGAGCGGATAGAAGCGTATCTGTTTGAGATTTAAAAGCCGTTTTATTCGAAGCTCTGTTTCGTGGAGTGGGCCCAACGTTTCCAAAATGAAAGCTGTTCATCACATCACCAGACGGAATACGCTGCAGGAAAAGTAACATTCCAAAACAGCAGAATGCTGCAAAGTGAATGTGAAGGTTTGGGTACGATGAGGTTACAAATAAACAATAAACAACATTCAGACTATGTTGATTGACGTTCATGAACAGTCAGACTATTATTATGAAAAGGGGAAATCAGAGATCGAAAATGAGGCCTATAATTATGTAAAATGTATGTATTTATTTCAAAATAAAATGCCCTGTTTAAGGATTTATTGATTCACCTATTCATTCTGAGTATTTTCATGCTGTAAGAGACACACGAAGGGAAAAGATGAATTCCTAATTCGCAATTCAAACTACTAACAATTTTAATAATAAATCTTCATATTCATTGAAGACACACATCAGTGGGGTGAAGTGGTCACGATGAGCCGCAATGATGTTACATTTCTTATCTAGTAGAGCAGAAAGAGAGCGATCTCACACGAGACCGATTGCTTAGTTACAAGACTATATATTTTTATTATTATGTTTAAGAAAACTAAAGCACTGAGAAAATAAAGTCCCTCAATGTAATATTGAAATAAGAGCTTTGCTTTGAGAGAGAAATACAACCTTGGTATCCACCATTTTGTTCGGTGGTTCTATCTGTTATGATGAAGAAGACAACCAGGTGCCATCTTTGCATTTGCCATCTAGCCAAATAATTGATGGCATCTAATCTTAATCAGTGTTATTGGGGTTATTTAAAATCGATCCTATTATAATAGATGAACCCTGACAGTACTGAAATGAAATTTGCGTGTAGATTCTGATTGATTTGAAGCCTTCGTCTTGGATTACTGCTAATTTTATGAAATAATAATACTGTACAATAATGGCACCCATCTGTCCATTACACAGTTTCAGATATCACGCTCTCCATTTACTGTCACTCACGCACAAGCCCACACATACACACTGCAGCCACACGCGGTGCACGCAAACAAACAACCAGCGGGAGGAGAAGACAAACCCGTTTTCCTTCACGCTCCTGTTATTTACGGATAACATAAGCATCTGCGCAAAAAGCACAGAGGGTGGGGTAAACCTCCAGACGTCTTAACGCCCCTAACGTTAAATCCTCTCAACGTTACCTTGAAGGTTCCCTCTTTTCCTGCAGCAAATCAATGGAAGCCTCCTCGTGTCTACGGAAGCCTTCTTTATAGAAATAAACATCAAACTAGGGCCGCGCACAAATCCTAAAGCTGAACGCGAGACCAAGGTCCTGTTGAATGATGACCAAGTCATTGTCACAGGAGACACGTCAGCTGAGCCGCAGTCTGACCTTGAACCGCGCAGCTTTTAGAAAGCCGGTTAAACGGACCGATATTTTCACGACACCAATAACCGCCGCTACGTCAGCCCGCGCAACATATGCACCGCCGAGCCTACGCTGTGCACGGCGCCGCGAAACATCTGTCAGGATGGCGAAGGAACGCTGGTAAGATTTTACCGCCGCTGGCACGGACGTCGGCGGTTATGTCGCCGACCGGGGCTCACGAACGCGGCGTTTTGGAAGCGAGGAGTAGCCGATTGTGCCGTCGTATTAGCTGACCCCAGATGTGTACTGAACATCAAATCCTCTGCAGTAATTCCACTCGCTGCTCCAAATACCAATCGAGGACTGCTGGTTGCCATGGCAACGGCACTCCTGTCCAATATAGCAAGCGGTGGGCCTGCCAGTCTCGTTTTCTCTCTTTACATTTCTCCTTTTCACTCTGCCTCTCTTCTCAGCCCGCTGCTTTTATCTTTGTGTCGCATGTGTAAATATCACAGCACGGATTCGCTGCTTTCTGTGCTCGCTCCGTGGCTCGCCCCAGGCAGCGAGTCCGTATTTACGGTCCGTGCGTTTAATGTAGGCAAGAAAAGCGGGGTTTTTTTTAGGTGCCACGAAGGCCCGCTGGCTCTCACGCGTCACTGTTGATACGATCTGACAAGATGAAACCTTCGGATTTGGCTTTCAATCCAAATTTGGAAGGCAGAATGGATTTGGACATAATCGGATATCTATTGACGGTCCTGACGCTGATCGGCTTTGCGTCTCGAGAGGAATCATGGTCCATCTGCACTTGGCCACTCCCACTATCAAAATGACAGAGATTGTATGTGGCTCAAAGACCAAATATATTGCATTTATACAGAGAGTTTAGTAGTAGCAATAATCCGTAGTTTTGCATTGATTTCTGCTCGTAGCAAGTTGGCGAACAACCTCGACCCTGTTCTCCCTGCCAAATGCAACTATGGAGGCAAAGTTACGCCACTTGTAAACATTTTCAAAGAAATCCATGTGATGCTGTGACGAACTTGTATTTTTATGTTGGTGTTGTTATACAGAAAGATTAATGATCAACAGGGGCACCTGAAAAAATCAAACAAACAAAACAAAAATCAAACAAAGAATTGAGAGAAGTTTCCTCTTTAAACTGTGGAAAGAAGACGTGAATATCCAGTTTCCCTCTCTTCCTTGTGTCGACTTCTATTTTTCATGTTTTTTCATCAAACTTTTGTAACCCTAGCTTGAGCAGCCCTTCCTTACCCATCTTGGCGTCACACAGGAATGCCCGCATCAGTTTTGCCTCGTGTCAGGTCAGACAAAATGCATGAAAAATACACAGCGATGTGTGTACATTTAGACCTTTTCAAACAAGAAAAATGAAAAATGTTAACCGTATCTTCCAGTTTTTCTTCACGTCGTGTTATTTAGCACGGCTGTTTGTATCGGTGCCTCTTCCTATCACACCACTGTGCTTCCCTGGCCACTCTCGGATTCACCAGACTGCCCTTTTCCACTTGGCTGCCTGGCTGCTCGTGTCCCAGGCTGTGGTGCCCTCTGCCAGAGCTTTGCCCTCTTCCAGTTCACTGCCCCTCCTCGGCCTTATGCTGCCTTCAGACTGGATCCTCTCACCTTCCCTGCCTGACAGCCAGGCCCGCGGTCTTGTACGCTGCGATAAAAACGGCCTCGGGAAAGAGGATCTATGCCGAGTTGTTAAGAGTAGTCGCATTGTTATTGTTTTAGCTTCTACTCAGGACTGAGCGTTGTCCTTTTCCTCTCTGGGACATCGTCTGCAGCGTATTCAAAGGTTATTGAAGCTCTTCCTTTGACAGTACAAAGTGTAAACGTATGTCCTCATACATTCCTTCGATGGTTAACAAGTGATTCATAGATTTCAATGACTTCCACGTTCCCATCTCCTTAAACATTATCACCCAACTCACTTCGCTGGCTTTCATTGCCCTCTGCAGTCTAACGCTGTTAACAGAAATATCACACACGTGCACGGCACACACACGCACACACACACACACTCCGATCAGAATATAAACAAATTCAAACAGTTGGGAACAGTTCCACCTGGGTGAGCAGCATATTATCTAATGAAACGGATGACAAGATGTGGCACGATGGGATTCGCCGCACGGGTACCTGTATTACAAAATTGGTTAGCGTGTTTAATATGCCACGCATTATGACCCGAGATGAATAACAAGCCAAGATCAGCGCTCGGATATCCCACATGATGAAAATCTACACGGCCGTCCGACCGAACTTCCGCCTGAGGTCGTGCGCTTAAGCGAACCGTACAGATGTTTCGGAGCTCCGACGCGTCCGACAGGGAACATGGGAATACGTGGCCAAGAAAACACAGCCACGTCTTAATCTGCTTTCACGGCTAAGCATATTTAGCCAATGGGATTACAAGCGCGACCGTCGTAGCGGGCACGTGTCAGCGGCGAATATCAAATCGATGTTTGGCGAAAGCGTAAGCCTCTTACAGTCACGAGGGAGAAGTGCAGACCAAATTGTTTTCAGGTGCGGCGGCCGGCGTCCGGGGCAGACGAACGCACTTGCAAGGGAGATTGAAACGGCTCGCTAATTAGCACGGCTAATCATTTATTCATTAATTTGTTTGTCGAGGGCTGATAAACACGGTGCGAGGAGGTGGCGGCGGAAGGTCTGACGCAGTGCCGGTCACACGAGACGCGCAATGCTCCCAGACAATTATGCGGCGGTGAGGATTCATTCAAGATCATAAGAAATAATTATCAAATAACGTACTGATTATCTTGATTTGATATTTGAATACAATCGGTGTCTGTTCTTTATCGTTACAGGGCAAAAGGGAGAAATTAAAACTATATTATATAAAAATTCTCCATCCCAGCTCTAATAAATTGTCATAAGTCGTCCCGTGTGATGTGGATTTGATATTGCCTTTTAAAACACGGTCGAGTAAGTTGTGCACTGTCACTTTAAGACGGGCGGATCTTGGATGAAGCCGGTTGCATAATGACGAAACACATTGAGAATAAAGTGAAATCGGACTTTTTTTTTTTTTTTTTTGTGCGATCCATCAAACATGCACTTTTATTGAAACTCCTGTTGTAAAATAAATGGACTTTTGACAGGAGCAGCGGCCCCCTGGATTCCTCCTTTGTTACGAGCTCTTAGTGTGTGTGTGTGTGACGTCGGAGTCAAGATCCTACACAGAGGACGTGAGTAGGCCCGTTTCTGTGCTGCCTCTCTGACTCGATGACAGCGATCGCCGCAGCTCGATGAATCACGCCGTAAATCTCCCACATTTTAATTGCTGCCGGGGAGAAGTGAAGCGAAATCAGACTGGCAAAAGTCAGAAGGGAAGAAACTCCACTGGAAACCTGTGAAGTAATCAGGTATTAATGAAATCGTCAGCCGCTCGGGCTTCTTTGGAGTATTTTGAATTTCGAAAACGCTTCCATTTAGCACATTAATCTTGCGCTCCATCGCTGAACTCGGTCGCACTCGGTGCACAGAAATCCTGTGTAAAAAAAAAAAATATCGATGTAAAAATAAAGACCAAACTGAGATGGTTTCCTTGACGACACAGCTTCTTCGGAGCATACACAAATAGAAAACTGACGTCGACGCCGGTTTCCTTCGCTGAGTAAAGACCAGAGACACCAAAGGGAAGAACAGGTGAAGCTTTCTGCTCGACGATTGTTTTCCTGTCAAAACCTCTCGCAGGAACCGGAAAAAGGAAAAACCTTGACCACAATTGGGCCTGTTGGAATTCACCGATCCGATCCATACAACAGGGCAGAGTGGGAGATTAGAGCCGACAAGACCTTTAGCCGTAAAGAAAGAGCAGGTTTGTGCTGAGCTCCCTGAGTCAATGTGGACAAAGCTCCGGTGGCAGCTTCCCTACTATTGATATTTGCCGTGTCGGCCTGTAATACAAGGTATGAGCAAGTGGCCTTCTTTTCAACGGGGCAGGAAAGGTGATAAATACACTCACCTCCACGTCCGACTCAATAGAAGGCAGTTTGGGGTTCAATCGGTCCGGTTCAATTAAATTAGAGCCGTACACAAACAGCCCGGACAATGGCACTCGGTCAATCAGAGCCTAATGCGGGAGGGAAAGCCTCCACACACTCCAAACGCCGTGTCACTACTTTCCCACTTCAGAGGGGGGGGACAAAAAAAAAGGCGATTTTCCACCGATACACCTACACGGACGGAGTCGTCACGTTTCAAAGAGAGTCCAAGGAAGAAAGAGTAGAGTTATGGAGAGCAGGAGGAGGACGACAGGTAATAAGGAAGATACGGAGAGGAGTGAGTACAGTGAGATCATATCACAGAACTCAGTGAGGTGGAAAAAGGAACAATGGCGGTCGTCTCCAGATTTGTGTACATTTTTCCGTTAGGGTAAGCGAGTTAACGAGAGGGGCTTTGTTTTCCGTACCCTTCGTAGAGTTACGAGCCTTCAGAAATACTCCGGGCCTAATGCGAGACGTGCAGCAGCTCGGCGACAGCGTCCATCTATAACTGCAGCTTCCTTCGCTGGAGACAAAAATCCATTTTAATTAAAACCAGCGCAGGTCAAGACGAGACAAGACCGCGTGGAGCTGAGACACGGACGGAGACACGGTCACGGCGTCGAGAGCGCAGATTCGTTCGGGCGGCAGTCGGGAGCGCCCCAACACTTGGCCCACCTCGGTCATTCCGCATTGATCGAATTAATTAAATACATTTGCACATCAGATTAAGAAAATATGGCCCGAAGCAAAACTGTTCAAAACGGATCCAAGTAGGACTGAAGACTTGAATCCTTCCAGAAGACACGTTTTGAATGTCTCATGACGTTGAAACGACACCGTGTCTCCTCCTACTGTGAGGTCCTCCCGCTTCTTACTGTCGCTCGGGCCACGCTTTGTGCGGTCAGTCCAAATAACACGTCACATATGTCATCGAGCAGAAGTGGGCAACCCATGCGAGCTGACAGGTCATTAGGAAGTCTTCAGGGAACAGGGACTCTGACCTTTAACAGACGTGCTGCGACGCTCCTCATCACAAGAGCCTCGGAATCCCCACCATCCCCTCCTACTCGCACACAAACGTACGGGCGCACACACACACACACCGCCCCGCAATCATGCGATCCGTTTCATTAATAAACTATGCCCGTGCCTGGAGAGGAGTTCGAGCATGAAAGACAAAAGCATTATGTAACGCATGCATGGAATTCTAAATCACAGGCTGTGGCTTTGGGTTTTCACGAGTGGGAGTGTTGGCCTGAAATAGCTCGGATTAAAACGGAGGATGGCTTTACACCGGCATCAACTTTCCCTGGATGCCTTGTTGGCCGGGGGGGAGATCTAATGTATTGCTAGTGTAAAAGAAACTGAGAAAAAAAAAAAAACCTGACTAATTCATTTGATTTATACACAGATAGGTCACCGTCTTCATGGGCCCTTTTGTCAACATAAAAAGGTATATTAAGACCCCATTAGAGCCATAGATCTCTTTTAATTCACTAAACGTGAGCAATTTTATAAGGGCGCTCCTACGATTGAATCGCAGACTCCACATCTCACTGTCCCAAACATTTTAAGAGGGTGTGTGTAAACTGTTAGAAACAAACCAACACACGCAGTAGTTGAAGGAGACTTTCTTAAATCTGATTTGTGCCCCGCGTGCAGAGAAAGCGGGTAATTTTACTACTATAAAAGATGCCCCAGAGTTTGTGAAACAACAACAACAATAAACATCAGCAACAAAACCGTCGTGGAAGATATCCAATTTGAAAAATTATTACAAAAAAATAAACCAAACGACTGAATGTCAAGATTGACAGAATTGTGTGTTCCAGACATCCGTACAGTGGAAGACGGAGAGCTGAAATGTGAGAATTTACAGACGGAGGGAAGATGAGAACTTTGAACAACCTTTCAGACGTTGTCTCTCTCTACTTGACCGTAGCTCGGTCCGCTTCATCCTTTGGTCTCCGATTCAGCGACAGACCACCGCGAGCAGGTGTTCGCCTGTTGCAGAACACACGGGCCAACGTTGGAATGCTACATCTGGACACTGACGCTGCTGCGATGCTCCATCTCGCTTCTCTCATTGTGCATTGGTGTCGCTTACAACTTTTGACATTTCTGAGCGAACCCAACGGTACCCGATGGGATTCAGGCCATCATTTGGAAGATGCACGTTGGGCTCCGGCCGGGCCCAGAATTTAAAGATCAAGTGAAGAAAGTGAGAAGAATCAAACTCCTTAAAGTTTCTTCCATTAACAGGGGCTCTTTCTGCATCATCTATAAGTCGTACAGTGATTCACGCTTTCAAACTTTAATCTCCCAACATCTTAAATAATTCAGACGATGTGGACGGACGAGACGGCCTTTAAACTTCAAGCTGCTGGAATCATTTTGTCAGTTTGTCGACAGATCCAATCGAGAATGCGTGACACAGATCGAATCCACGCTGTGCCAGAGTTGACAGATAAAGCCACAAAGGTCTGCGTTGATCCGAGGCCGTGACACAATGCCAGTCACCTCTCGCCGTGCCTCGGCCCGGCAGACGGTCCAGGTGTGATCGATGACGCAAAAACGGCTAGATCTCACCGTCTCAGTGCTCCCCTGATCGATGGAGTGTGTGCATACTGCAGAAATCATCAAGTGTGGAGCTTTTTTTAGCATTTCAGTCGGAGAAACGGAGGGTTTCTGGAGACGACTGTGCATATAGAAATATGAAAGTGTTGCTAGCAGAACTAGGGCAAAGCATTGTGCTTCTGCCTTTTCTTTTTTTTCCAAACCTTGTGTAGCTTTTTGATATGGAAATATTGAAGGGTACCGTTCAGCTCATTCTCAAGGCTTTGTCTCCAGCTCCCGATGAGCCTTGAGAGAGTAAGAAAAAGCAAAAGAGATGAAGAAAGAGAGCCGAGGAAAGGAAAAGAGAAAAGACAAAGTGTTTGCCTGCGCGCGCGCGCGTGTGTGTGTGTGTGTTTGCGCGCAAGTGTCTGTGAGAGAGAGAAAGGGAGAGACGGTGAGAGAGAAAGTGATAGGAAGAGAGAGACCTCGTTTGCCAAGGCTGTTGTGTCTCCAATGTGGTGGTGGAGCCACTGCAATGCACCAAAACCAAGGGGAGAGAGGGTGTAATAGTGAGGGGGTGGGTAGACACAGAAAGAAAAAGAGGAGAGGAAATAGTGAGTCAAAAATACAGAGAGGGGGGTAACAGCGGCGACACAAAAAAGACTTTATTGGAAATTTGATGTCAAGATAGAGTGCATAGAACCAGATGGAGTGAATACCTGTGAGCCAGCAGTGAGACTGTGTGTGTGTGTGTGTGTGCATGAGGGAGAAAGAGAGAGGGATGCAATGTTCACCATCCATCTATCTTTTGCTCGCCCCACTGACAGTAAGATTGGGAGTTAACAGCGCTTACGGCTAAAATACAACATGACAGTATTTCACTTTTGCCTCTGCCTCCTTATTCACACAGATCGAATCCATCTGAGAGTCCAAACACATGTGAAGCACCTGACAGAGAGAGGGAGAGGGAGAGAGAGAGAGAGAGAGGGTGCAATGTACTTAATAGTCTTTCTACGCAACATTAACAAAGCAAGCCAATCAAACACGCATTCACACTTGGTGATTTTTGTCATCCATTCAGAAGGACGGCGAGACAAAGTGAATCCAAAGAGAGAGGGAGGGGGGCGAGAGAGAGAGAAGAGAGAGAGTAAATTTATCAGGTAAAAACAGAGGGAGTCTGATTGTGGGCGACACGACGAGTATGAATATTACAGGTAAAACTAACTGAAGGTAGCTGTTACCTACACATCAAAAGAGGAAGTCATCCATTTGGATCAAACCCCGCAGCACAGCTGTAACATCTGCAGTTTACCTGCTCGACGACGAGCGCATGGCGAGAAAACAAATGACTGCGGAGAGAGCGAGGGAAGATCATCATGTGCTTCCTTTGAATACTCTGGGACTCCATAAGCACTTAGCTTTTGGCAGGCAGAGACGGGGAAGGTCACCGACATGAAAAGGGAAGGTGAGAAAGACGGAGAGAACAGAGCCGTGATGGAAAGACGGAGAGAAACAAATCTTCAAGGGTGAGGAGGAAACAGAAATAATGGAGTGCCATGACTCAATCCAAGTCCAGTGGACGGCAGAAAAAAACAAAAGGATGGACGGAAGAGAAAGCATTCATCAAACTAAATTCATTCACTTATCAAAACAAACAAATGTATTTTTTTTTCCCCCAAGAAATTATTTTGTAAATTAAGAAGATTTTTTTTACTTTATTCTCGGAATTCCGAGATTAAAATTAGAATTCTAACTTTTCCTCTTGGAATTCTGACTTTTTTTTTTTTTTTTTTACTGTTCTGACTTTACCAACGCTTTTCTTGCGTTTCTTTCAGCGCGCAGCTTTGAACACACCGAGCAGGCATCGGCGCGGACACCCGCCTCACGCCCGGATCTCCTCGTGTTCACCGTCCAACCTCCGGCGTTGACCACAGACCCGCGTGACCTCACGAGAGAGCCGCTGCCAGGACTCAGCATACCAAAAACTCATTACCACCACGACGCACTCGGCAACAATCAGGTAAACAGAGCTGTTTAATCACATGGAGAGGCTGCCCTCTGGAGCAGAAATGTTCCAAACAGTGCTACAAACAAACGCTCGGGTTTTAGGGTATTTGGAGGAACAAATTGGAGCACTGTGCAGGTGATGTCGGGAAATCACCCAAATCACCCAAATCCACTTTCACTTCCACGTTCACCTTGCTGTATTGACATTAATTGCCAAGCTCTTATATTTACTGCTTGTACTGTGGTCATTTGTCAGTGCCGTCATCATTCCGGGCACTTAAAGTGAATGAGTGGTCTTTGGACATCCTTTTTGACCGCGGCCGGCTCTGCAGACAGCTTCCTTTGTTGCACCGCAGCCTTGTTAAGCGCGGTAAAGGTGACCACACCCCACCCAGGGCAATCAGACAACAGAACCCTGGCACAGTGGAAAGAACTGGGATCGACGCCCACAGAAGAAAAGACAAAGACAAAGACAAGTAATTATATCTGGGGAAGAGAGAGAAGATGAGCTTTTATTTAGCCGAACCAGGATGTGGATATTCGTCGTGCTGCGATGACATCACGTTCACGTTTCACCATTACGACCACACTGGTAATACCACTGGTTGACCACTAGATGGCTCAGGAGAGATACTTTCGAGTCGCGTCTCATCACGAGCAGGTTAAGAGCGTCTCCAGGTACCTGATCTGAACCCGGCCGTCTGGGGGGGGTTGTTGTTGTTGTTCGTTTCCGCTGTGATGGACGTGTACGGCACTGCAGTTCAACTCCACCACGGGGCCCCGTTAGCGGTGAAAAGTCCTGGGGGATTACACCCGCACCTCTTTTCTTGCCTGATTGTACATCTTGTGCTGCACTCTTCACCCCGCAGATGCAAGATTTTATTTTTTTATGATTTCGCGGCCAGTCTGTCTACTTTGGACGACTTGTACTGTTATATAATTTACGACAGCGTGGGGGACAAAACATTGGAAACGCTCCTCAATTTAAAGTAATCCAAGGCAACGCTCGCTACCGGCAACTTAAACACACGATCGGGCAGCGTGAACGCCTCCCTCACACGCCGTCGACGTAAACCAACTTCATCAGCCTCGCCGTGGAGTTACTGAAGATCTGCGGTATCGGAGTGCGTTAGCAGAGATAAAATGATGAGTCGGTGTATAGTTTCTCCCGTTTCAACCAATAAGAGGGAGAGAGACGAGCAGCGGTGGTCCCGGGGGACGGGAAAGCCTGGTGTAATTCCTGAACACCAACCTGGACCCATGGGGATCCGTGACCTGCATCTCCGGCCTGCTGGTCCCTGCCGCCAACGCTTTCATGGATGGAGCACATACCGCTCTCCAAATCAGACCAAACTAACACACACACACACACACATGTACACACAAAGTTAAGTGGCCTCAACACCAAGTGGCTCTTATATTCTGGTGGTGATGATTTATTATGGCGGCCAAAATCACACTGGCCCAATATAAACCAGCCGCTGTTCCACTTATCAGAAACGTAGCCGATATAACTGTGTTTTGTAGCAAACACGGCCCCATGCTAGTCTTTAGTGTTTTTGTCACCCCTGGGTGCAGCTGTTAAATGAGAGCAGTGCAGCCCCGGCAGACGTGGTCGTCCACAGATCCTGTCGGTGAGCCTGGCGAGGGAAGATCCCACCGGCCTTAAAAAAAAAAAAAAAAGTCAGGATGATGAAACTTGCTGCAACGCCGTTACAGACAGTCTCTGGCATATGCAACCCGCAAATCAAACACACAGAGAGAGACACAGAGAGACACAGAGAGATGGAGATAAAAGGAGAACGGAGAGGAGCAGGACCGAGTGTGACTGCTGCCAGGTTACTCCCAAATCATGTTTCGTCGCAGCGCTTCGATCCGTCATCGCCAGTATTGACAGGCTCTGATATCGCCCTTATTTTTCCCTTTAAACTGTAAAATTAGGGAAAGCAAATATATCGGTGTCGATAACAGAACGACAGAGTGACGATTTGATCCGTCGCACAGTGAAACATCTTTTCGTGGTAAAACCTTTAAGATGAATAATGAAGTTATGAATGAATGAAGTTAAAGGGGGAAAAAACAACCTAAAGACTTTTGCATGGTGGTTCCAGGGAAGCCAAACGGATCACATCCTGGGAGCCACATCTTCAAGAAAACACTGGTGACTATCGTTGTAGGACAAGGGAGCAGCTGGGACAGTAAACACACACAGATATTCACAAAATTATGAATTGAAACTCTTTTTTAAGCAGTGAACCAAAACATTTTATTTACCAAATCTTTTTTTTTTGGGGGGGGGGTGACATCATCACCCAC
>OMNV01004155.1:4465-15041 GCA_900303265.1 Brotula barbata
GGGGGGGGGGAGGAGGCGAAGAAAGAGAAGGTGAAAGAAGGGAAGAAAACTGGATGGCAGCACCGCTTGAGTTGTTGGTTAGGAATTGGAGGGGTTGGGGCGGACAAGTTGAGGGTTCGATGGGTTAAAAAGGGAGAGGGCTTGAAAGAGGAGAGGGAAATGCAGGGCTTGTTTTTCAATTGATGGCACGGTGAATTCTCACCTGTCAAAGGAAAACCAGGCAATAGTTCTCCAATTGATTGAACTGCCTCAATCTAAGCAGAGATTCATATACGCGGCACTGTTTGATGGGAGTACACACTGAGGGAAATTGCAGGGTGGAGGACGAAGCTATCTTGGGGGGCCACATTGAAGTAGGCTCTGTTTTCAGGTGTAATTACAAGGTAGGGACAAATTTTTTTTTATATTACGTTCAGGTGGTTATTTGCTTTGGGCCTCCCAGAGTTTTTTTTTTCTGTTTTTTGTTTTGTTTTTTTTAAAGAAAAGGATGATTTCTGTGCTCTCCAGCTGTGGGACATGGACAATGACTGAATTACCTACAGGTGCGAGAAAGGTGGGACGAGCAAAAAACGGAGAGAAAGGAGCAGACAGAGAGGAAGAGGTGCACCTGGCTCTCTAACACACCTGGGAGAGAGAGAGAGAGAGAGAGAGAGAGAGCAAGCATGTGTGTGAGAGAGAGTGTGTGGTTCAGTGTGGTTTGAAGCATGCTAAACACCGCGAGCGGCACACTGTCCCTAGATGGCCTGCGGTTGGTTTCTCCTCACCGCAGAATATTCCTAAGACACAAACTCCCTCCCTGCCCGTGCCCATTCCACACATATTCCTAGAAATCCCGAGGTGCCGTGGGGAGAATTTTAGCATAAATCAATACGGCATCAATTTTGGGACTGAAGTATACAAGTGAGATCATGAAGGAGAAGACTTCCCCGGACCGCTGTACGGACATTTACTGATTGTTGGTTTCTGTGACTACAATCACACTAATGGTCACGTCAAATGTCTGACGGAAATAATTATGAGCTATGATGTCATCGAGTAACTTATTGGTCTGCTGTGGCCACAATAAAACCTATTTAGAGGTCACAGTAATCTTTGCTAAGGGAGTGTGTGAGTATGTTTGAATGTTCAAAATGTGCACTTAAGGATTATTTATCTATACTGAGATTAAGACAAAGTAAGCGAGGAAGACGTAGATATGGTCAAAATTAAGAGTTTTCCACTGACCTGATGTGTAATCATAGTTTGAGGATGGTTGTAAATGTGGCTTAAGATAACTTATATTTACAATTCTGAATAGATGGAATAATCTTGTGATATACTGTAGGTTTGTTAGTAAGTATAGTTTGAGTTGTTCTGTGATAGGTTTTAATGTGATGTAATGTGCTGGATGTCATTCATATCAGGATAATCTTTGACTTGAAAGGAAATTCTGTATTTAGGTGACAATGATACATTCCTGACTTATCTCCCCAAACGGATCTAATAACAAATGATATCATGGATGTGCTTTTTTTGTAAAGTAAAATGTCTTATTTCCAACACGAACTGCGTGTGTATGGGAAAATCTGTTGGATTTCTTCATGGAAACCAGGGAGAACAACAGTCACACAGAGCAAACCGAACTAAACCTTTGGGAAATATGCGATGAAACACCGATATGCTGGTGATTGGTAATGGAGCTATAGATTTATCATGGATTACCGTGGTATTTCTCAGCATAATAGCATACGATAATGTGAGATCCTCGACAAATACAATGATCCCTCTGTGTTGTTCCGTTCCCGGGGTCTCAAATCGGGCTCCATCTGCTAGTTAGCAAATTAGTTAATTGGTTCATTCTTTTACAGATTTTAACAACGCTTGTGGGAATTCTGCATTTCACCTCCGAGTTCTTGTATTTGCAGAGTGACACTCAGCCTGAGGGGTGGTGCCTTCGTTCGTGCGTCAGGAAAACACTGATCAGATTTCGAGGGGAAACCTCAGGAAAACGTGCACGATTTCACCACTGTGCTCCGGAATGTTCCACACGGCACTGATTGGTCCAATGGGAATGCTGCGATTATGGGTCAACCGGGTGACGTGCGTGTGTCTCGGGGTGGGACATATTAGGCATTTCATAGAAGCGATAAAAAACAAAACAAAACGGTTTTTCCCACCTATGTTGTGTAATTACAAATTGAAATATCATTATCATATAAATACTTAAAGCGAAATAAATCTGCAACCACACTACACCCACATTGGTAATTTCATATCCAACACGCCGTGCTTTTATTGTGGGGATACAATAACATGAAGTATGGACTCACTGACCCGAGACATCATTGTTACGTTGCTTTTAATTAGTGGCACATTGACGATATTAGAACTTTGAGTATATGTGTATAATATTCTCCGTCGTAATTACAATCCGGGTGTTGACTATAAAGCCGTTTGTTTACTAAGCTGCACTAAAAGCTTTTTGATTGCCCTTTATGAATTCTGTATCATGCTGACATGTATGTGTGTGTGTCCTAACACAGCTGGCCAAACAGAAGAGAGGAAGCATTAAAAGGACATTTGCTAAAATAGCCATTTTCGCTCAGTGTGCACAGTACTGCTGCGTGAAGGGAGGTTAATATGATAAGAGTAGATGATTACAAGCAAATTTGTACAATAGTCGCAAATAAAACTTTTCGGGTCAAATATTTTTAGGATTTTTCACCTGTTTGTACGAGGGGCATTTGTTTATACTTTTTAAAAAGTCATACACCTTCTCATTGGCACATAGGAGTCTTTATGATTGGATTAAAGAGAGTAAACGCCAAATATTAGACAAGCAACGTCATCAGCAGAATATTTCATTTCATTTTAATAGAAATTTGACGGACCGATCTCTCACTTTGGACGTGCATTGTAGCTCAAAAACAACCAAAGAACTGTCGACGAATGCCAAAGATGCAGCTGATCCCTATAAAAAAGTCAAAATGTCTAAAGATTCCTTCCGTTTTCTGGCCTGTATGTTCTAAATTCACGAGCAAAGTTCAATTTTACACGTTTTCCTACACAGCTCCTCTTTTATAAGTAGGCACAGCCCAGTATCTTCTCCTTTACAACCACTCCTCGCCCTCATCCAGCTTTACTACAGGGTTTCTTATCCCTGTCTAATGTAGCTGATCCCTCCGCATCTTTCTCCCCCTCTCTCCCTCTCTCTCCTCTCTCTCTCCTTTCCTCCTCCCTGGCTTTTTGGAGGAGAGGTGAGGGGATATGTGTCTTTAACTGAGCCCGAGCTCTGCTGCAGCTTACCTCTTACCGCTCAGATAGGATATGTGCCCTGCTTTGTTGCTGCTAACCTGCTTGTTTGGGGTGAGATCAGTGTATTTGTGTGTAAAAGCGTGTGTGTGTGTGTGTGCGTGCGTGTGTGTGTGTTTGCGTGAGCAGAGTAGGAGCACTGAGAAATCCCATTATGAAGCCATGTTGCTGCCACGCTTCCCCATACACACTGTGAACCCTGTGTAATCCACTCACACACTCGCCGTGCATCCTTATTTGTGTGCGCACACACACGCACACACAGAGCCTCTAGACTCAGTGGTGAGCTGTGTATCCCTGTGCACTGTTGTGTTACCTACCGTGAAACATGACAGCTAATGATATTGCAAGCTTTTTAAAAGGTGTGTGCTTGTCTCTGTGTGTGTGTGTGTGTGTGTGAGAGAGAGAGACAGAGATCTGGATTTCTTCCAGACAGACATTGATTAGCAGGGAAAGAGCGTTGCCTCAGTGGGAAAGCAAGCTACACAGTCAAAAACAATCCTTTCATGTATCAAACTCATTTCAGGACTTTATTTTTATTTTTATTTTCCGACGCTGTTTTGCTTTTCATGCGAAATTCCAGAAATGCCTCATTATATTTATCAATATCAGTGACGACTGGTCGGGAATACCAATTGTGATGTGCAGTTTGGATGTTTGCTGATTTATAGGTGGATCTCTCACTACCAAAACGTCTCCATGGTAACAAGTCCTCTAGTCTACCTTTAACTCATTCCCCCACATCGCACGACCGCATTCGTCATGGACAGTGTTCAACCCATGCAGTTGTCATTTTCGCACCCAGCACCCATGTTGTGTGAGGAGCAGATACACCTGTGGGTGCGTTGGCCTTAAAAGGAGAAGTGGTCCGACAAACTGTCGCCGCGTTCCTATCTTGGGATAGCAGAACGCATTTGCGCTTCAAACCAACTGAAACCACGTCGAAGGGCACGTCTGTGATGGTGTCGCGATACTGTTGGCGAGCTTCTGTTTTCCCCTGATGTCGTCTGACGTTGTACCGATTACCGTGCAGACGTTCTGGTGATGCCAGAAGACGAGGAAACCCTCCTCGTCCCACGCCTGCTTCACTTCATGGAGCTTCGCTAGGAAAATGATGCGACGTGAAATTCAACAGCCTACGAGTTCACAGAGGAAGTTGTTTATGCAAATCGCTCTGTATTTTTGTGGATTAAAAACATTTACGTGTTTGTGGATTTTGAAATATAAGTCATATAAAATCTTCCATACCTTGCGTGCTTTCAAGTCGCCTCTGCGCACAGCCAACTCTGCTTCAAACCTGTCCGCCCTGCTCTGCCAAGTCTAGTCTCCGCCCTAAAAAGATCAATGAACCACAATGCAGCGCACCTGGCTGTTAAAGGAAATGGAAGGAGACGCTCTGATTGGTTGAATTCATGTTCGCTCCAAACACGCCTATGATTAAGTAGGAGCTTAAATACTACCCCTTTGTGGCGTATGGCCACTGTGCGGCGAGATTATGGGCTGTCTAAATACCACAAAGGACATGGACACGCCCCAGAGCATCTTTGTGGCATAGATGGTTTAAAAAGTAACCAATGGTCTAGACACCTTGTTTTCAAGAACAAAAAATTATACAACAATGATGCAAATTGCTGCAAAGGAAACAATAAAAATTAAAAAATATGACTTCCTCCCACCTCCAAAGATGTGTGTGTGTGTGTCTGTGAATAAGTTGTTAGATTATCAAGGCACTAGGAGGATTTTTCAGAAAGAAAATAAAACTCCATGAAGACAAAACTCGATTATATGGAAACATATTTTTCTGTCTTTATACGTCCGTTTCAAATTGTTATCACTGTTTCACATTCTTTTTTTTCTCTTCGTCATTCTACAAAAAAAAAAAAAAAATCACAATTAAAGCCTTTTTTTTCCTGCTGCAGTACCAACCAATGGGTTTGCCACTGCTCCCAATCAGTTCCTTCAGGCTGAGCATAGGGGGCGCTGCAGACACTGCATTGCACCATTTAGACAGGCACAGAGGGGAGCCTATTTGTCACCAGCCTGTCGCTCTCCCTTGCCACTGAATGCTCACTCACTGTGTGTATGTGACAAGGAAAACGGTCTCTCTCTCTCTCTCTCTCTCTCACGCACGCACTCACACACACACACACACATACAAACAACCCTCTCTCACCATCCTGTCCTCCTCGACTCTCTCTAGCTCTCTCACTATCTCTCTCTCCCCCCTGACCCCAGCGCCATCTTCTCTGTCTCATCCTTTATGCATGCTGACAGCAAGCCCCTCCGTTTATGGCACTGCATAACGTTCCCTCATTACCTCCCAGGACTCAGAAACCCAAACGCAGCAAGGAGAGAGGGAGCTGGAGGAGAGGGAGAGAGAGAGGGAGAGAGAGAGGGCTGGGGTGGTGGTGGCGTGGGGGGGTAATTGATGGAGAGAGGTGGTGGAAGAGGGGAGACGTGCCAATGATGACATTCGCTTTGGCTAATATTAATCTGATTCATTTGGCACACCAGGAAGCATCACTTTAACTGTTTCTCTGCTACTGTGCTGCTTCTTTACATGAACACATTCACGTTACCGGGTGAGTGTGTATGTGTGTGTGTATATTGAGGAAGAGGGCACACTTAAAGGAAACACCCGCTCTAAAAGAAAGCTGATGCAGGCGAACGGTAGCAACGCCGTACTCAACCAATTTGCGGTGGAAACCCTCAAATAACGATTATGTGCATACATTTAAGTAGGATGCACATAAAAACACGGACCAGGCTTCAACCGTCCTCGGTGTATTTAGTGTAAGCACACACATGGACATTTGCACACCTATGTGTACACCACAACAATCAGAGACAGGAAGTAAGTACATTTAGTGAGGAACTCTGTAGTACTTTTTTGCACTTTTGGAGCCTTCTTATTGCACTACTTTTACCTGATAGCTGTCATTTTTAGCTACTTTACTGGGTCGTATTTTACATTCAGTGTAGGGATTTGAAAGTAGATTAATAAAAGAATTTGGAGAATTTTGTTTGAGAATGTTTGGACCAAACGGGACAAATTTTGTGACTTGTTTTGCGACATTCCTTCACCGTTTTCGTTGGTCTGAAAGGTTGAGTGTGTGTTTCATTCTCCAGAGTGCTGCATCCCATGAATGAATGGGACCCCAAAGCAGAGACAAAAGAGGCCTGATAACAATAACAATCGAAAAAGACAAACAGTTCAAACGCACATACAGGAAATGGGAAAGAACGATGACAAGAAACGCAAACAGAGTTATGGCAAGACGGTAACACTCTGACAGCTGAACCAGGAAAACAGGTGTCAAGTTGAGAAACTTCTGAGTGGCTGATTGGCTGATGGCAGACATGTGACTGGCAGGAAAAAAGGAAGGAGAGAGAGAGGGCGAAGCAACAGTTAAATTTCATCCAAAACTTTGCAAATTTGCAAAATCAAAAGTTAGTTGTTTGTCAGTGGCAGTGATCCTATAGTGCCCCTCTAGTTTAATTAAAAAATTACACACACACTCACTTTTGACCGTATTTTCCTGCTGGTGTTTGCATAACTTCCTGTAAATCAAGCTTTGAACGCGGGACGTAATTATCTTGGTAATACGAATTCACAATCACACACGTTTGTGCTCGAAATACCTACACAGAACACAGATATACACATCAGCTGGTGCAGGGTGCAGCAGCTTGTGTTGGCTGTAAACAGCAGTGCAGGCAGCATGGAGAGCGGTGGCTGTGTGTGCGCCGGGCTGGCCAGCCAATCAACCCCTCAATCTCCTGTCCCTGCCCTTCCATTGATCCCCATTAAAATGCTTAGCAGATGCTTGGCTGGAGAGAGACAAACGCTTTCTCTGCTGCTATTTTCATTTGTATGCTCCTTACCGCAGCCTCACAGTCTGGAATAGTCATTTTGCCAACTGGGATACAGGCCCATTTCAGACAGTACAGTAGCATCCATTCAGACACAGTGGAGGGTGCTAACCTAGCAAATATTATAAGGTTGAATAGATGTTGTTGCACCAGTTTGGAAAACCTGTCGTCGGCTTTGTGCCAGAATAACAGTTTTTTTTTTTGGTTTTTTTTTTTGCCATCTGTTTTTGTGCCGAGCTGCTACCTGCAAAACGCAGCGTATCTGGTCCTCCGTATCCTCTTCGCAACAGTTTCCAAGCTGTTTTTACTAAAACTTTGCATACTTCATTTTTTTGGGGGGGGAGGGGGAGTTAATTGGATTGGTTGGACAATAAAAGCACGTACCGGTCGCTCCCGTTCGCAGAGGACTGTAAACATCTCATTTGTGACATAGTCCGGAGCATGTGGGGCGAAGTATTACCAGGATCAGGACTGGCTTGTGTTGTTATGTCAGCAAAGCCAAAGAAAGCGGCTATTGTGCGTGTTTGTGTATGTGTGTGTGCGTGTACCTAAATATACAGCGCGTGTGTATTTGTGTATATGTATTCGCTCTCATCGTGGCTGAGCTCGTGGCCCCGCTCCTCTAACAATCTGGCCCGCGTGTATACCCGAGCGTCACTGTGTTTACGTGGATATTGTACATTTCGGTGTCAGCGTGCGCGCGTAGTAACCAAAGCTGCAGTCTTCCTGTTACTGTGTCTGTGTGTGGCACTCGCCCTGAGTACAGGCAGCGTACACTAGAGGGCTTTGTCCAGGGGGGGGCTGACGTACACTCGTGGAAGAAGCCCTTCACTTCGGGCCGTGGCCATGAAAGGCTGCCTCTGTTCTCGCGGTCTGCCAATCACTCCACGGCATGTCGGCGGGGAGGAAAGGATGTCCACGGCTCCTTAAACTCATCAAGCATGAAGAAAATGCACATATGCGTCCTCTACCCTGAACTGTCTTGTCTGATGACAGAGCAAGGTCTGGGTGGGAGAACGAAAAGGGAGAATCTTCGCTTGTTCGCTTCAGACGGGATAACGGAGGTGGAGAGGATTCAGAGGAAGGTGGGGATGGTTGGATGTCAGCGAGCATCCGTGGCATCATATGTTGGATAAGTGAAGGACAGGCATGGATCTAAGCGACTTTAATGAGGATGAACTGCCATTTATAGTGTCAATAAAAGCTATTTACACCTCTTCTAAAAATTCTAAAAATTACCCAAAATGACAAAATGGAAACAGAATTTTAGACTTTTTTGCCAATACAATATGATTTTAGAATCTGAAAAATGCAATAAAAACAAATTTCCCACTAAACTTAATAACCGGCTGAGCCACCTTAAGCAGCAACAACTACGACCAAATTCTGCCTCTGTCCATCGAACACCACTTGTGTGTGTCACTTCTGCACTCGGGTACCTTCTGCTTGGATCTGGGTATCTAGGTGGCTTGGAGTGTGGACCACTCTCATGACGTTATCCATATCTGGGTATCTTGGTGTATACATTGTACTACTATGTCTTGACTTTAGGGGGTTTCTACTCACTCCCTACTGATACTTGCAACTCCTACGTGGTGAAGATTATCAGAACAAACCACAAAAGAATGAACTACGTCCCCAAAAAGTAGTACATCCTCCTTACATAAGAGAGTGACAGTCAGTGAATTTCCTTCTTTTACACACACATACATTAACACAAAGATGCACCTGGAGAATACACTCAAGCACACACACACTCGTTCTACTCTTTCATTTTCCCGCTTCTCTTCCCATAACCGTCACGAGGAAGGGACACGTTGACAGAGCTCCACTTAGTCGATGGGACAACTCTGACAACAGCTCTAATCATGCTGGGAGTTGTAGAGACATGAGGGGGAGACGATAAAGGGTGAGGAACGTTTGGCGGCGGCGGCGGGGGAGGCAGGCAGGGACAGACACTGAATTTGCGATGTCATGCGGCCGATTAGGCAGCTAGTCTATCTTGCCGCCGTCTGGGGGCCCCTCAGTTGCGACTGCTTCACCATTCTGCCAGTGCATCATATCCATCACTCTCTTTCCCTCCCCAAACAAACACACACACACACACACACACACACACACACACACACACACACACACACACACTCCTCGCAGTCGCGTCAGGAAACATCATTCCCTTCTATGTCACCTGCTTGGACTAGGAGCATGAAAAATGGCTGTCATGCCGGCGCCCAAAAATGATTGCCGAGAACGAGAGGCAAGGGGAAAATAAAAGTGGAGGGAAAGTGGGCGAGGGAAGGTGAAATTGGAGGAAACTCTCGGCAGATTAGGTGCGGGTTAAGAGAATATTGATCTGTGTGCCGAGGACTGTTGATCTCTCTTAGCAGCGCAAGACAAATGGCAGCAAACAGAAAATCGAGCGCTCGCTTGCTCTCCAAGGACGGCTTTAGGCTGTCTCTCTTTTTTCTTGCTGTCTCTCCTCCCATCCCTTCCCCTCCCCCCCAGCCAGTGGTTCCAAGAATAATTCCTACATTTTAAGCAACAATGAAGGAACGTGAATGAATAACGTTTCGTAAATGAACTTCAACCTGATTTTTGTAAGTTCTCCGTCCTCTCCGTTGTCCCTAGTAATCTCCAGCGTTGGAGAAGCTACATTGAAGCTACTTTGGTGAAGCTACATTGTAAAAACTACATTGAAATGCTACCTTCCAGCTACGAGCGACCCGTAATTTATAGTAGTTAAGCAACCGAGCCGCTCTGTCATTAAAGATGCTGGCAACACTACAAACTCTTGAGAACAAGTAGCTAACTACATGGAAGCTACTTCAGTAATATATTCACTTTATACTTGCTGCGACTCGTGGAAAAGAAATAGTATGGTAATAAATGCTACTTTCTTTTGTGAATGGCCGAGTGTTACTGTCAAGTTAGTAGTAGAAGTTAGTATTTTAGCTACTTGTAGCTGGCCAAACCAGTGCCGGCAATCTCTCTCTCTCTCGATCCTCTATACTGCACCAAACTCTCACACACACCTGACACACACATACACACCTCAACCAATCCTCAAGACGCAGAAGTCTGTGTCAATGCGAGACGATGCTGAGTGATTCTGAAGGTTGCCTTGATAATTAGTCTTTTTCCCCCATTTGAAGTGTACGAGGGGGTCTGGGGAGGCGCCTCGTTTGATTAGGGCCACAGCCTTGGCCCGGCACCCAGCCGAGGCGTTTGATGAAGGGGGGAGAGGGGGGCGGTACTCTGAGGTTCATCCGCGTCGGCTCAACATCAAACAGCCGGGAGCAAAGGACTCCAGCCCTGGGGGACCCCTCCAGCACCGCTGCCCGGATAGGTAGATCCACTCCCAGTCGGGTGGGGAGGCGGAGGGGTGAGGAGGAAGACAGAGAGCAAGAGAAGG